>MOOZ01000093.1:1027886-1041958 GCA_002930495.1 Cecropterus lyciades | reverse complement strand
GCGGGTGAAACCGTGGGGCGCAGCTAGTGTGGGATATTTTAAAAGCTGTTACTTACGATTTAAGAATTGTAAACATAACTTTAATAATAATATTGCAGTAATCACACAATAAGTAATACAATGCTTAAGACGTAGATTACAGCTATATATAGAAAGCAATCAATTTAAGTTTGTAAGAAAATTGTATTTTTTTCTTTGAATGAGTATTCCACTTTACTTTTGTCATTTATCATCACTTCTTATAATTCGCTAGTGCAATAATATAGGCTGTATTTTTTTGGGTAGAACAGTCATATAATAGAAATAAATAGCATTATAGAGTAATTGTCGCATGCGATTAGATTAGTCTCTGGTACATAATCTAGTACTATTAACATAGCAGGGGTTATAAGAACCAATTAGAGCAGATAAGCCATATAGAACCCGAGAGACGAATTAATGGAAAAAAATATTAGTGAGATCATACATGTTAGTGGCGTTAAAAAAGGCTAGTTGGGCTATCCCAAAGTATCACATACGATTAGTAGCACATTAGGTCAGTCGTTTAAGAAGAAAGAAGGTAATAAAAGCTCGTCAATGGCAGATGTTTCACATTGGACAATAGCAAGTTTCCGCAGGCCAGGGAAAGTTGCAACAATATGTCTCTGTCAGTAACGTCAATAGAGTGTTAGTGCTAGCGGGCGAGTTGCAACACAATATAACTCTGTTACTAGCGTCAATGGTGTGTCAGTGCTAGCGTGCGAGGCGCAATTGTGTTAGTAGCGTCAATGGAGCGTTAATGGTTGCGGTCGAAGCGCAACACCATACAACCCCGTTAGTAACGTCAGTGGAGTGTTAGTGTTAGGTCGGTGCGACACATACGGCTGGTGCTGCAGGTGCGGCGCGTGCTGCGCGTGCGGCATGTGCGGCGCGTGCGGGTGGCGCCAGGCGCCGCGCCCGCGCCACGCGCCGCGCCGCGCCGACGCCACGCCGAACGTCTCCGAGTTCAACTTGCGCTCAGTCCGCCAGTCCGTCCGCTGGCTGCGCCCCTTCGACCTGATGGGAATTATGTGAATTAGTGTTCATTCATGTGTTGGGTCGCGACGCTCTTTAGGGTCGCAAAATCTGCAGTTCCGACAAATTGTGTCCAAAGGAACCCCATGGGGTTTAACATGGGGGATACCAGTCTTACGTATCCTCTCAATAGTCTAGACGACCTACTGAGAGTAATCTCTGCTAAATTTCCTCACGTGAAAGGAAGATTTGTAAATGAGATATTTATTTGTTACTACCACAACAAAACAGATTTTAGGAATTTACACTCACATCTATGAATAAGCAAGCAAAACAACAGGAACTAATTAATCAGATCATCATCCAAAGAAAAATGACTTCAGCATTCAGTTATTATAATCACAATAATATTATCAAGGTTCCTATATAAATATAACAATTAAAAAAATATTGTGCACAATAATGCATACATTTTTGTCCCAACTCACCTCTCCACAGCCTCACAGGAGATGTTGTCGAAGAAGCTCTTCTTCTTGTCATAACCCATGAATTGACTATCGTCGTCCAGTTGCTCCTCGCCCGCACCCGTCTCGTTACCCGAATCGTCTTTCTTGTCCACTTCACCCTATACAAAGGAACACTTTAGAGTACTGTACACAGTTGGTAAAGAAAATATTGATATGTTTTATAATAGAGGTAGCAAATGAAATCTGTAATCATCCACAGATAACATTAAAAGTATAATCTAGGTTGATCACAGACGCGTTGCTAATTTCTGAGGACAAACTTGGAACACCTTAGTTAAACACTGCAGTCATTAGACAGAAATAGGTGTTATGATAGGCACTATCATAACACAATGTTCAATCACAAAGTTGTTAATTGGAGTTCAATCACAAAGTAATTCACATGTGATACCGCCAACCAACTTCCCGAAACAAAGCTTATGTAGTTTATTTCATCTCTTATATGATAAGAAAATATTTGATAAAGCTGTTAGTAAGCAGTAAACGGCAAGACAGCAACCTAAAACCAATCCCAAATAGTACTAATCAAACCTAATTGAGGAGTACATCATAGTGTAGACAGTTCTTCCCCAAACACAGAGTTAAAACAGAAGGAAGTTCTACAAAGAATATCATGTACATAGATATATAATTTGGCATCTCAAAAGTTAATGAAAAAGAAGTTTCTGGATTAGAATATTAGATAATCCCATTATACCACAGTTCCCAGACACAAATTATTATCAAATTCTCACCTCGACCTTAGTGTCCCCATCAGCAATGTTGCTCTTCGCTAGTTGGCTCCTCAGCTCCTCGAAGTTATTGCTGGCCTGCTTAAAATCAAATGCTTTGTAAATTGTTGAGCCCGATCTTGTTAAGGCTTCGCCCAGGTGTTGGGTGAGAATCGTGTCCAGTAGAGGAAAACATAAACATAAAAATGATTTTAGAAACTCACCTCAACTTTGGCGTCGCCGTCGCATATCTTGGCCTTTGCGAGTTGACTGCGTAGTTCCTCAAACTCGGTGTTGGCTTGCTCAAAGTCGTAATCGTTCTCGAACTTGAGCGTGTTCTTGTTGCGGGGAACAAAGCCGCCACGGCCGCGACCGCGCAATCTCCCTCGCCAGCCGCCGCGGTTGTAACCTTCGGGATAACGAAACGTTAGATGCGACACTAAGGTATTTTCCTAATAAAAGATGAAACTGAGCACCAAATTTTATAATGTTTTGAAAGATACACAGGGTGGAGTAATGTCAATATTAACAGTTTATTATTAAATATGTATACAATACAATAGTGCCTAAAATTAAATATGTATAAATAACAGTGATATGATTTACGCATGTTGTTTTTTTTTAAACAAATGTATCAAAAAAGTTATAGCCATAATCACGATTTTATTCATTGCCTTATATATTTGTATGAAAATAACAAAAATCCCGACTACAGAGTAGAGTCTAAGACATTTATCTGAACAGATTTTTCTTAAACCATAAGAGAGAACACTAAATGAAATCACTAAATCAAAATAAGTTCATCTATTTCAAACCTATTATACATATATTACTTAAAACAATGACCTTTATGCCTGAGGAGATAAAAAGCATCAAATCCACTAGTCATCCAGTTTCAGATAGATCATAGCTCACCAGACTGATAGTGATGCTGCTCGGGCTGGTGGTGATGTTCCGCGGGCTGGTGGTGTTGCTGGGCGTGCTGCTGGTGTTGTTGGTGTTGCTGGTGTTGTTGGTGCGGCTGGTGCTGCGCGGGCGGCGGCGCCGTCTGCGAGCCGCTCGACACGCGCTGCCGCGTGCGCGACGCCGGCCTCGCCCGCCCGCTCGTCGCCGTCTTCGCCCCGCCGCCGCGTCGCGACTCGCGCTGACCGGAGCCGCTCGCTGAACCCACCTGTACGCGACCGCTTTTGTAAACGTCTTCATTGCTTTGTAAATTTAATCGCGGTGCCAGCAACCGCCAGGCGAGCTTAATTTTTTTTTTTTTAATATACGTCGGCAACGGAGAAGTGAAAATAATAATAGTGGCATTGAACTGCATTCGACCACCGCTCGAGATTTGTTTATGCAGTTTTCAAATAATTTTATTGATAATACAACCACATAAAAACATATAATGACAGTTAACCGACAGAAGAGAAAACGACATTGAAATGTTTTTTCGGCCAATTTATAAACTGGGCGTATATATTGTATTGTATATAAAAGTGGACGTGGAAAGAAAATTTTGAACAATAAGGAACAACAAAAAATGCATAAGCCCGATTTTAATAAAAAACTAAGACTATAAGAAGGAAATATTTAAAATAAAATATTTTTTTTTCACATCTGAGGCTGAGGCTGACTGCCCATAGACTATGTATGCCACTAAAGCCATTAACAAAATAAAGAAGAATTTGCAAGTAAGGAAAACTAAATTTTAAGATATTCTGTAATACTTTATCGCAAAATATGAAGGAGACTCATATACAATTATTTCATTTTTTATATCATTTACAGAAGACACTATTACTTTTTTCAGAAACTGAAAGAACCCTCATGTTACTCATAAAATTTACTTCAAACTTATTAATTAACTAAATAATATAAAATGTTGAAGAATATAAAATGTTCTGAATTATCTCAGTTCTGTTACTATTGTTACCTGGGTCTCCTGGTCAGCTGTAGGGCTCTTCCTGTGACCTCCAGTTGCAGGTGTACCAGACCTTGAAGCACTTTGCTGTGAACCACCTCCAATTAGATCTAGCATTGAACCTGGAACACATTTTGATCAGATTTATGTATAAATATTATTTACATTTTATTAAAATCATGTGTATGTATGTATATTAAAGACAAAATTTCAATGAAAGATTGAATCTTAATAAATAATCACATAACATACTACAAAGTCAAAACTTGGTACAATTTTTATAAAAAAGAAATTTTGTGTGGTTGTCAGCTCACTTATATATCAGGCGACCATCTTAATCCTCGGGAGTAGCAAAGAATCTGTGACAGACTTCAGATAGAACCCCTGTTCTATATAAAGTTGCTTACAGATGTGCATGGGCAGTAGTAACCACTTATCATAAGGTGGACTGCATGCTCGTTTGCTACATCATTGCAATCAATGAATAATAATAATAAATAACAATGAGAATAGATGTATACACAAGTAAAGCAACTCACAAGAAAAGCATGATAAAAAAGTCTATGCATTAAAAGTGCAAAAACAGCATGAAAAAATAAATACACATAATAACATGAGCATAAGCACATCTAAATGAATGAAAAATATATATGGTATAATAAAGTATAATTTGGAATCATATTGTTTTGGAAAAAAAATGTATTTATGTATTATAATAATGTATCCCTAACTTTATTCTTTATTTCAAGTTTGTGAATAATATTTCTTCCTAAACAAAAAATGTAAAAATAATTGTAATAAACAGTGTTTGTAAAGATTATGAGAAAAAATACTAAATTAATTGTGTTTATGTAATTATGTGCTGAATAGTTGTTTTTTAGTTTGCTTTCAAGCAACAGACCAAGGAAATGACAGTGCAGATTGCGATTTTCTCAACTGTTAATCAATTAGTATGATTAGTTAATAAACTTAGTAAAGTGACAGAGGTGTTAGTTATTTATAAATAGCATTAGTAAATTACCATTATAAACAAATAAGAACAATAAATGCATAATCAGAATTTTATATAAGTTTGGTTGGGTATATAGTATTTTAATTATGTTATTTATTTTAAAACTTTATCTAACAACAATATAAAGATTATTAAAATTCATTGTTAATGCTGAATCAATTATTTTGTTAAAATGAACAATAAATTATTAGGCTTGGTTTGGGTTACATACATGGGTTCAAAGAAAATATTTTAACAGATCAAGTAGTCATGCAAGCGGTGTGTTAAAGATTAGTATAACCACCAGACACTTCTCAGAAGTTGACAATACAAAGTTATTTTTATCTACAACAAACATTTTAATTATCAACAGTGAGAAGTGTCAGGTTGCAACGTGGCAAAAATCGCAAGGTAGCAAAGCATTTGAAGCAAGAACCAATATGTTTAAATGGAAACCTTGGTCTTTCACTTGGTTCACGTGGTGTATCACTCCCGATCCAATGGGAGCCGCAATGGGTTGGGGCTGAGGAGCCAGTTCCACAGATGTTTGAGGCGACAACTCACTCGTCTTGCTAAGTTGTGTGTGAACACCACTTTGGAATCCGGCCATGGGGTGATACTGGTTGAACTGAGTCTGTCCCACCACCGGGTGGTTGTACTGCCCAGGGTACTGGCCCTGGGAGGCACCACCACCGAGAGTCGGCGGCACAGACATCTGCACAATGGCAGGATCATTTGGCATTGACGAGACATTGGTGAGGACCCTAATGTCCTTGATGTCAGTCCCACGGAACAAGATGTAGTCATACACTTGAGTTTGAGGAGCAACAGGGTACTGTGTCTCCCGATCCTCAGTGCCAAAGGATCGCACTGAAATAAAAGAAACACATATGTTTATTATAATGAACTATAACAATAAGAACCCAGATTAATATAGGTATTGTAACCATTCATATAAATTCATTAGCTGCTGTATGCCGGCTATAAGCCCCAGTGTCAATGTAAAATTATGCTTACAATGCTATACATAAAGTATTAAACTTAGTATAGCGGGGCATCGTCATTTAGGTGTGAACAAAAATCAAATATGTATGGAAAAGCAGACAGCTGTATAACACTTGCAAACATTCAGCAGCTGAAAATATGTTTAGCCTAAACATGCACTTATACATAAAAACACCTATATATCTATAAAAATTATAATTATTCATATAGTTTAGCATTGTTAAAATAAATTTGTTCCTAATAAAAATGTTTTATATACAAAAACACAAGTATAAAAAATATTTTAGAATTTTTGTTTCGCGTTATTTGTATTAAAATAAATATTTTTATTCTATGGCTGAATAAACTTTTCTAGCGTGTAGTCTGGCTGACCATGCATAGTAATCATGGCCAAATCTGGTAGTTACTACCCACCTTAAAAAAAAATGTTACGCGATCTTGTCAAATCATATGGGTCAATCACCCTGGCACGCATTTTAATGCTTTGTTTAGCAAGAAATAGAAACTAAATCGAGGACATGAGTCGATATATTATTTTCCTAAGTATAACTTGCAACATTTTGTAGTTTTGTCAATTTGACAAAACACGTATAGCATCTATCTGGAATTAAGGGAACTTATGTTGTTTACAACAAAACAGTCGTATCAACGTCATCAATGTGAAACTTGGGTCAATAATTAACTTTAACTCATAATATTGAGGGTAGAACTAAAAAAATGTGGTCTTTCCACGTAGCAACTTATCTAACAACGAAACGACGACTCATACTGTAATATGAATCGTTTCGGTTAATCGCCGTTTCACATAAAGAACGCAAACTAAACAATTCAATGTTAGGAGGGAAAAGTATCAAAACTGTCTAAATGAACAACAAAGTCGGTACGCAAAATTCAATAACGATACATATATACATAAAGAATTAACTCTGTTTGAAGTATGTAATCCACGACAAGAACGCATAACAAGATAACCGTATCCATTTGTCAACTTACCGCTAGCTAAAGCGATGGTACATTCCTGAGGATCGACGGTGAAGAGTCGGCCTTCATATCGAATATCCGCTTTCGATATTAGGCTTATCTTGGAGCCCAATTCAGGCATTCCAGAACTCATACTGTCACTTTGTAAATTTCTTGCCGATGACGAAGATTTTTAACGATTCTCTGGACCGCAAACCAACAGCCATCAAATAAAATGATTGACGGGAAGTTGGCAACAAGCGGAGCGTTTACAAACAGCTGAGAATACAGATACGAAAGTGACCATAGACAATATAGTGTATAAATTGTATGTATTTTTATTAAAGAAATATATTTTGACGATACAATATTCATTAAAATACATTTGATAAAAACGGCTTTATTAAATTGCTCGGAGTATAATTTTATTCTCTCATAATCAATATAATAATCTTTTTACTCTTATTGATTTTAATTATTCCAGAATAATTAATTAATACGTAATTAATAATTATAAGTCAATTGTACCAATTTATAAAATTGGTAGATTATAACGAATTATATTAATATTTATTTCTTACCTCTGTGTTTGATTTGAGATAAACGAAAATCAACATAAAAAATATTTAAAATTACATCAAAAAATATTTAAAATTACTTGTTAAATAAGTTTTGCGGTCTGCTGTTCAGATTTTTGATTTGCGTGATGGCTTCTCGGTTTTATAATTGTCTGGATTTTAATATTAATTTTAAAGTCTTAAATTTCAACAGAATCTAGTTCTACAGAAAACTGTGCTACAAACAAAAGTAACTAAGTATTGTCTATGGCCTATGTCATGTTTGGCCACGGACTCGTCGTAACTGTCCGTTGAATTTTAATTTGATAAACATAGAAAGTAGACGAATGTAATTCAGTTCAGTGAAATTTAAAATTGGTAAAAATAAATGTTATATTTAGATCTGTGATAGATTGTTTTATATATAATTATGATAGAAACACCAATATCTTCTACTACTGGCTTAGCTAGGCTCAGTATTGGCGGGAGCAGCAGTAGTTCAATAAGAAGAAGGAGTCTTATACCAAAGCGGTTTACAAACGCGGTAAACGAGGTTTGTAATTGTAAAATTATTTTCTTATTTATTGCATCAAACGATAAATAAGTAATTCAAAAAATATTTAATTATGTACTATTCGTTTACAATTTTATATTAATTTCTAATGTTATGAAAAAAATAGAAAAGTTTTACCTCCAAGTATTCTTTATTAAAGGTATTAATCATAATAAATTTATAATGAAATAATGTAAGCATAGATGTTAATGAGAAGAATTTGTTTTACTACTTTTTTTTTATATAGTTTCGAAAAAGAAAACCACCTGATGGTGAGTGGCTACTGCCGCCCATGGACATTTGTAATCAGCTCTAGGTAAAATGAAAGTCTCACCTAAGGTTAGCCACATATGCGTTGCTACCCCTGAGGACTAAGATGGAATGCCTCGGAAAAGTATGTCTCCCTTACCACACCCTTAGACCAGAACACAGCAGCGCATTACCCTGCTGTTATTAAGCAGAAATAGATGTGGCGATTGTGCTTCCGGAGTCAAACCACAAAAAGAGTTCTACCACCTTCTTATTTATTTTTCATCCCCATACTATTTATTTTCTAGGATAGAAATGATGATGAAGCAGAGAGGTCCTCATTGGTGGCTTCGGAGCGCGCGGTGGCCACCTCCACGCCATGCTCTCCTTCGAGCCGGCAAGGCAGGGACACTATGTCATCATCGCCTCAGAAAGAGCACTTCCAGGGCTGCTTGAAGTTGTATGCTGAAAATGTAAGATTGCAAATTATTACATGTTTTAAAGTACTTACATAGTATGTATCATGGGCATACTGAAAAAGTATTCAATTTAATGAAATAGTCTGATAATTGATGATAGTAAGGTAGAATAGTTTACTGTAGTATGGCCATATATATTGAGAATATTTTTCAACAGCATATACATTGAAAGAAAGAAACAGATACTACTCCAATAAAATTACTGTGTTTGTGATACGTATAACTTGTCATCTATACTTATTCCTAATACTTAAATAAATGAAGATGTTTTTGCGATATTTCATAGAAAGAAGCATAATAAAAATATTGGCATTATAACCAGTATTATTAACATTTTTATTCAAAATTAACATCGTGCCTAACTACAATTTTATTGTTTGTTCTAGAAAATAACCAAAGACAATGCATGGAATCTGCAGTTGATAGACTTCATGACATCAATGCTACGTCGCCATGATGCCCGCATGGAGAACCTGCAAACTGCTTCCACAGTCATTGATGCATCAACCAGGATATACTCATTTCGAGTAGATGCTGTACACTATGATGTGCTGAAAATGGCTGGAGGATTAAGCAAGGCTGCTCAGGTAATAAATAATACTTATTACAAGTGAATTTGTAAATATCCAACAAATTGTCGGATATTTACAAATCATCAGCAAGAAGCCGCCCACTTTGTTTTTGGGGTGGTCAGCTTTAAACACATTCCAATATTACAATAAACATTATCACATCTATTAATTGCTTTAAAAAGTAATTGTACGCGTTAAAGTATTAACACCTGAAGGCAACAAGCACAGAGATAGGAATTTCCCTTTTGTTTACATCCCCTAAGGCATGATAGGCCTCCGCTCAGCATAATGGTCAATCAAGCGTTAAGGAATTAAACTTCAGTTTACCACATAATAATTGGTTACTGCTATCTATAGATAGCATATTTATTATAATAAACCGCAAATTGAATCCAATCCTGTCCCATAATGTAAACTACTGAGGATCATCAGTCACTGGTTCAGTTGAATTAAATATTTTCCACATTTCAGTCTAAACGAGGTAAGAAGGATGATGATGGTACTCAGGAGGAAGGCGCTGCAGATGGTGAAGCTGCACCAGTTAAGAAGAAAAAGAAAAGAACTAAAGGTGCTGTCGCCACCAACCCTGATGTCTTCAATGGGGATTTTGATGCTAATGACTATGTTGGTAGGTAAAAAAATAAAAATCTTAGACGGGATATATTACCTGAATTCATTACTATCCTAGTCTGACACCTATGATCAGGAAAACCTATTTATAATAATTTGTAGTGTTTAAATAAATTAAAGTTAAATACAATATAATAACAAATATTCCTGTATTTAACAGTATGTGCACTGAACTTGTAATAGGAAAGAGGTATTTTTGTAATAGGTATGTTACTTTTACTTCTGCCTTCTTTTCTTATTAGATCCGTTCTTCGAGAGGCTCGCGGCCACAAAGGGCGACGTGACTTCTTCAAACCGAGCATTTAATGCCACATTGCCCATACATGACAAAACTCTGGCGTTAATTTTAAGGTAACCTTCTCAACAATTTTATCAATTGTTGCCTAGTCCAACAAATGTTAAGTGACTTTTCTGTTCCATAAAGAAATTTGGATAACCAACTTGTAGTACTTAGAAAACCTTTAAGACAGAGTAGAACTTAAACATGAACTGTTGACTGCATGCTTTTAGTTAGCTTCTTCCATATTATAAAAAGACGATTTAATGGCATTTAATTGCAACAATATCTTATTATTATTCCTAATTTTTTTTTTTTCAATTTTCAAAAGGAACAAAGTAGCTTGTAGTTTACCTGATAGTTAATGACAAGTGGTGCCCATGGACATCTACAAACAATCCCAGATAGAATTAGATTTCTATATGAAATATAGAACAGATTACTCCGTCGGCGCACTTTGTATATCTTACCCTTTAATAATTTGTTACGGTCACTAACATTGTATTTATTTTCAGAACTGATGACCAGTTCCTTGAGCCTATCAAGGAAAATATACCTGAAAAGCTGGAGTTAAATGACCGTATTACATTAGCATTGAAGCTGCTTCCAGCTTTCAGTGAGACAGACAATATTTGTGAACCTTTTACTGGCTTCTCCATAAACAACTGGGATCCAGAGAATGAGGATAAGTATGTAGTTTTTGAATTTATTTATCTATTTCATAGGTTTACTAAAGTAGACTTAATGAAAGTTTAAAATATAATTGGCAACAAAAAAAATATACAATTTTAAGAACAAAATTTAAAGATGTTTATGACAAGTTGTAACTTATATTCTTTGGGAAGTTGGTTAAAAAAACACATAATTATCATATTATTCATAATTAAAAGATATATCCACAGTATAAAATGAAGTAGTAATACATAAATAGTATAAAAAATAACAAAAAATTGTTAGTGCTATATGTCATCTGAGTTATTTCTATAAACATATTTTAGTGACAACCGTGTCTGCAACTGGGTGGAAGAAAACAGGTTAAACTTATCACAGCAGGCTTTGGCCTTTGATGTCAATGCTGAAGTGGAGCCCATACCTCAGGATGACGCGCATAATGACTTGTATGGTTTGTATCTTCACTGTGATATTACTACTCCCTTTATTTGGTTTTTAACCAACTCCATGTTATATCTTATTTTTCTTTAAATTAATGTACTGGTTTTCTTATTAAATACAATGTTATGTGATATATTATATTTGCATAAATGATTAATTAGATGTGTATGGACAAGTTCAAGAGTATAATTCATGAATGAATAGAAAAATCATCAAATCATTATCAAAAACTGTTATTCTTTTGTATTGCAGTAGTATGTTTCCAAATGTGGGTTACGTTGAGACTGACTGACAGACTTCTCTGTCCAGCTTACTAGCAATGTTGTGCTGTATGAAGGGTATGGTAACGGAGACATACTTATTTGAGGTGTTCCAACTTAGCTAAGGACTAAGTTACTACTCACAGTAGTACTGCATCTATGGCCAACTTCAGGTAAGGTTGATCTTATCTGGTGTTAATTACAGATGTCCATGGGCGGCGGGAGCCACTTACTTTCAGGTGGGCTACATGTTACTTTGCTGCTTCAATATAATATAAAAAAAAATAGAGATTCTATCTAAAGTCAATCATTTTTTACGTCGTTTCATCGGAATATTTTAGTGTAGTTGCTAGGAATAGGTAGGCCGGTTCGTCAATTCCGCCGCCTGGTCAAAATATGAACGAGGTTCATCGGCGCTACAACAATGGTCTATGAAGATAAACTCGTCCGCAGACGAGGAGCCGCTCGCCGGCATCGACAGCGACGAGGAGGCGGACGTGGCGGTGGCGGCGTGCGTGGCGGCGTGCGCGCGGCCCGCCGTGCGCCTCGCCGACATGCGGCCCAGCGCGCCGCACCACTCGCGCCTCGAGTACTCGTACGGCGCGCTGCTGGCCGCCTGGGCGGGGCCGGCGCACTGGCGGCTCAAGAACAACAGGGGTATTACACCTATTTTTTTCTTTAAAAAAAAAACACGCTTTCTACACTCATAGCTCCACACTAGGATTTTCTCCTGTGTCGTGGGTGTACGCGGAGATGTAAATATAGACAACTATGTTAGGCGCACTGGCGGCTCGAGAACAACTGGGATATGCGGCTACACAATACACGAAAATATAAAAATTATGTTAGGCGACTGGCGGCTTCAGAACAACAGAGGTATGTGGCAACACAAAATACACGAAAATGTAAATATATTAAATTATATTACTTGCACTGGGAACTTAAAAACAACAGAGGTATGCGGCTAGAAAAATTACAAGAACAAAATAAAGGAAATTATATTAATTGCACTGACGGCTTAAGAACGACAGAGGAAAGTGGCTACACAAAATAAACGAAAAAATAAAAATAGTAAATTATTTATATTAGTTGTACTGGCGGCTTAAGAACTGAGGTATAAGTAAGAACAGGACCGACCCGACCAAAGAGCGTCAGACCGCCCGTTCTAGCTCGTTTTTAGAGCGCCAAAATTTGTTTTCGGAAAATCTTTGTGAATGAACTTCCAGGCGACAGATGTAAAAAGCGGTAGAATATTTAAAATTGGCGACCTATTTCTTTTTTTACGTGTACCGTCACTTCAATAGTAAGCAATAAGTAATTGTGGTGGTATATCTTTGCATCAATTTAGGGTTCACTAGGACAAGGGCATCCATGGACGATCCAAACAGCAAGACGACTAGAGTTACCGGGCAAAAATAATAAATCATAAAATAAAAGTAGTTTTTAGGGTCGGTTTTGATTTTATGATTAAATTAATATTTAGTAATTTATTTTGACTTTCACTATTAAAACATTACACACAAAATTCTATTTAAAACAAGTTTGACACTTATACCTTGAGAGATAGTAGGTTCATGGTTATGACCTATAACTTATGACAATTGGACTAAAGTAAAAATACCTACACAGGGTTTCACCGACCTCAAGATGTGCCATGAGAAGGCAGTTGCTTATCAACATCCTAGACTCTACTCTATATTCTAAATAGCTTCACGATAACTAAGGGCGGAACAAAAATTACATTACGTATTTATTTTAACATCATTTCATCATCGTATTTTATCATCCGACGTTATAAATATACTCACAAAAATTCCAGCATCAAAACTGTCCGAGCGCACTCAATCCACCGGCGGGCGGTTGACAGTGGAGGGTAAGAAACCACCGCGGACGAAACGTCAGCTGGACTTCCTCGGCGCGGGTATGGCGTTCGATTCCGGCGCAGAGCCCACGGGCGAGTACGAACCCGCTCAGCCGGCCAAAATCATGATCAGCAGGAAAACCCTTGCGACAGGACACACGTGGAACGAAACCAACTTTAAGACACCCATTGACAGGTAAGTTTTAAGGGCATTACCATGTGCGGCAGACACCACTTACCAGGTGGATATCAAACGATTTGCTACTTTGATCTGTTAAAAAAATGAAAATGTATATTCATGATGTCTTGATGTATGAAAATGTATAGTCTTGATATTATGACTTGCAGAGGTCTGGACGAGTCACACTTCCGCAAGCTATTCCTGCGTCAAAACGTGATGATGCTACGCAAACGGGACTTGGAAGC
>MOOZ01000093.1:986508-1005215 GCA_002930495.1 Cecropterus lyciades | reverse complement strand
TAACAAAAGTTACATACCTGTGCGAATCTCTGTTATCCCGGTGTTCCCTATTATCCCTGTTGTCCCTGGGGGGACGGGTCGGGGCGGGCTGGACGGCCGGCGTCTCCTCCCACTCATCGTCAGCGGCAGACAAGGGTGCTGCGGCCGGGGGAGCATGGGTCTGGGTCTCCCAGGGCTTACCACGTCTGTTACCAAAAGACAAATAGTACTATGCTGTTCCTGTCTTAAGAGACGACTAAAAGGGGGCTTCTGGGGTTTCCGGCGGCAAGAGTAGGAGCTCGAACTGCCAGGCTAGCGACCTCCGGAAGGACGGTGGTGGGTGTGATCGGTTACCGTTGTTTTCGCCAAACTAGGTGAAGCCCGGCGAGGCTACGCGCTCAGAATGCTCCGGTTGGTTTCTTTGGAAATCCTAGAGATCTCTTAGCAGCGCCGAGAACGGTCACCGGGTTTTAGTGGGTAAGACTCCCACATAACCCAGCGTCGCTCTCACGACGATCGAACCCTTTGAAGAATTCCCATTACTATTCCAGGATTCATCCATTAACGGCCCACTGCCGGGCATGAAACTCCTGTCATAGTGAAACATATTAATGCGATAGTTTATCACGTTGAACAAATATAACTTTGAAAACTTTAAAATGAAGTAAATTCATCCGTGTAGTATCCTCACGATATTTTCCTTTACCGTTATAGCAAATGATACTCAATTTCTAATATGTACATAATCTTGCAAAAATTAAAAGTTCGCTTGGGATTCGAACCGCAGACCCCTAAAGAGTGAGCCCGAAATCCACTACTTAAATATCACTTCTTTCAAACAATAAGGCGTATAATATGCAAATATGAGAGGATTGTAAAATACAACAAATCTATTGTTGTATTTTGATTGATACCCAAAACAATTGACAAATAACATATAAGAATTATATTTATTGCGAGTAATGTTGGGCTCAAATCCTGTTATTATGTTACGTTCAAAACTACAATAACAACGAACGCATTCATTATAGCTCTCTCAATCTAATGCATTGATGCGTCAGAGAACAATTAGACAATCGTCGCCACGTTTCCTACGCTAACTTTGGTACTAACCTTTCTCCTCTTTCCGTGGGCTTCCCACCAAACTTTTCGCTGTGCCGCCCGGGGCCAGACCTATCGAAGTTCTCCTTATGATCTCTGTCAACACAATCACAAACACTTCACTTAATTGTTAAACTAAGTACACTTGCAACGTCATAATGCAATAAATTCCTAAGCACATGTCACATTAACTGTTTTGTGAACCAAACACAATAAAAACCAAACCGATTTCGACGCGACTTGCCCCATTCGCTACGTAAGATTACAATTAATTCATGTGTGTCTCATTCGCGAACGGATCTGCGAGCTAAGACTACTTAAAGAGTGATTAATGATCAACTAAACAAATTACCTATACATCTTGTTAGTATCACGCTTCGACTGAAGCCCGCCGTAAGTTCAAGGAACCGAGATGAACGTTAAGAAACCATGACTCACAATACTATTATCTTTTTTGTTGCATTTCCATAAAAAAGTTATAGCACGTAATGTAGTGTATTTTAAGCCACGTCTACTGGTAAATCGAGATTACAATTTTTTTGTATTGCAAGTCACCTGCAGTAAATCTGATTTAAAATTGACACTGCAGTTCATCTACCACAGCTATCGCCGTGAAGGTAATCCTTATAACCACTTTTAATAGAAACTTCCATAGTCAGTCGTCAATCAATTATTGTGACACAGCGGTCTTCTCTCAGAATGAAGAGTTTAAGGCATACCGCGAGCGCGTTCACCGTGAGCCAAGTGCGAATTGGTAGACTTATAACACATTTGAGAACTTTTTTAAAGCTCTGTCAGGTTATTAGGTTTCTTTGCGAAGTTTTCCTTCACCTCAAAGCAGTTATAATTTATGCCTAAAGCACAAATCACTTTAGAAAAATCAGTGGTGCTTGCCGTGATTAAGAGACCGAATTTCAACCATTACTATCACTGCTCTCCCCCATAGCGTTCCTCCTATATTAGCATTTTATACGGTATATTTCCGGTACATAACTACGAATTTATAATGAACAATCATAATGCTTATAATTATGCTTACAAGATTTCAACATTGACCTAAGAGCGACGTACCCAATTATACCATTTTAGAGAAAATTCAAGTGTTATGGATGCCGAATGACTAATGGACGAAGATGAAAGGAAAGTGTAAAGTTAGTCATACACACAACATAGATGATTATGACGATCCGACCCGACCCGACGACCGTGGAGCGGCTACCATACCGGTCTGACACGCAGTGGGTCCCGGGTTCGATCCCCGGCCAGACAGACATCTGAATGATGAGTTGAGATTTCTGTTCTGGGTCTGGGTGTTTGTGTATTCGTCTTTGTGAGTCCATGGCACCCACGACACAGGAGAAAATCCCAATGTGGGGGCTATGAGTGTAGAAAGCGTTTAAAGCGTTTACTATAGATAGATTTTATACACACTACCAACGTAGATAATTCTAACAAGAACAGCAAGCCCATTTTGTGGGTACCTAATAAAATAAAATATTTGCAGTTTACATGTATTTTTAACTATGGCGCTTGTAAGGAATAAAAAGAGGGAAAAATTTATTATTATCATGACAATATAGGTATCGGAAGAAAGCTAGTAAATAGACCAGTCTTATCATTTTATATGAAAACATAAATAGTGCCAGTATAATATATTATAATGAAAACAAAAAAGTGACTGTTAATTTAAGTTTTAGCAGTCGGGTTCTCTCGATTTCATAATAATTTTATGATACGTAATCTACTTATACATCCATCTCCTATTACCTGCCACGGAAACTGCTTCCACGCTGGCCAAAGTCCTCGTTGGCGTCCCTGGGTGACCTGCGATCGTCTTTGAAACTCTTCTCGCGACGGAAATTCTTCTTTCTGCTGTCATCCGGAACACTGCCTTCGGGTGAACTGAAGCTCTCAGGCGCATCCTTGCGTACCGGTGTTGTTACCTTGTTCTGACACACGAACAATAAATATTAATATGTGAAACATTTTGGACGATTAACAGGGCATATCGTCGTTTAAGTTCTAGCACCGCGTGTTATTTTTAGTAGTGGGTATATTGTGAGGGGCGACGCGGCGGTTTTGCGGGATTTTTACCGCACTAATTCGGCGCTACGAAGAGAACTCCGTTATCTCAAAAGGTGATAGAACTCGTTGTGGTTCGACTCCGGAAGCACCACCGCCACACCTATTTCTGCCCAAAAACAGCAGTGTAATGCGCTGCTGTGTTCTGGTCTGAAGGGTGTGGTAAGGGAGATATACTTTTTCGAGGCATTCCATCGTAGTCCCTAAGGACTGCGTTGCTACCCCTAAGGGTAGCAACGCATGTGTGGCTAACCTTAGGTGAAAGTTTGATGAAAAATAAAATAAAAAAGAATGCTACCGGAGATGTTTCTAACTGCTTTTCGCAGAACAGGTACAACCTAACCAATCCCCGCCGCATATCGGAGCATATATGAGTACGGTACTCCAATAGATACAGGAGCCAGAAATCGTATATTGAAAGATAAAATCGATGTATCTCTCCCAAAATAATGGTTATTTTCAGTTATTATACCTACTTGCACTTTATAAAGGCATGTTTGTATGAGTTAATCATGGAAACAATTGAAACGTTTTGCGGTACTTCCCCACATAAATAATAACAATAGTTACTTGTTATCCCCACAATTATCTAGGGTTCTCGCAAAAATGTATTAAATAAAGTCTATAACAAAGAAACGATCGAGTTATCTATTCGTCATGCGTATGCTAAAGGAGAAAGAATTTATTAGATGAATCTCATTTACGTCAAAGACATTCCAAATGAATATTCGAAAATTTTATGTATTGAAGATGACAGTATCGAGACCTCACGTACATATATTTATACTCAATTATCTGAATAAATAAACATGACACCATGTTCTGACGTCATCAGCATCATATTATTGTAAAATCCTATCCACACGCGATAGACACATGAAAATCTCTCATGAAATGTAAAAGAGCATTTGAGCGGGAAAACATTGTTTATAATAGGGTTAAATAGTATTAGCCGCGAACGTGGGCTAGATTCAGGTTAGTGTTTCAATCCGTGGTTACATGACTGAGCGACATAACATACGACTAAATATGTTGACCACCAAACAAACAAATTTATGCTTACGTTTTCAAATAAAATTAAATGCGAGTTGTAAACAGTCTGACATGTACAGTATTGTTAATATGGACCAATGAAGCGACCACTGACATAGACCTCCCAAATGTTAAATTATCCCTGCTATGGCAAAGACAAGAAACATCAAACAACATAAGTCTCCACTACATAATATAACAAAAAATATTGCTGCTTTGCATGAATAACCGCACAATTCAAAATTCATTAATTTTGAATTAAAGATGCGTACTGCATGCTCGAATGTGGTTAATGGCCTTTATTATTTTAAATACAATCATTAGGAAGATAAAAATAAAAAGCATTGTTAATTTTTCACGTGGCACTTCTGTAAACGTTTTTGTGATGAGTTATTATTCATGCAAAGCAGCGATAACATTTATGTATATGTTTTGAATAAGACGAAATTCGACTTGTTAAGAGTCTAATGGAAGAACTAAGCGACCATTGAAATAGACCTCCGAAATATAAAACAATCCCTCTAATGGTGAAATCAATAAACATCATAAATCTCCACAACATCATTTAACAAAAACTATGCTAATACTACGTCCTTTTCGAATTTAAAACCTACTTTGTTTTTTTTTTGTTATTTTTGTGCGGATCGTTAGAATGAGCATACAACAATCGTAACAACCTAATAAAATTTGGTATATTTACGACAATGTATAGTAGTGAAGATAATGAAATAGAAAGCGACACTTAACCTTTATATTAATCACATCGTCTTACAAAACCGCGCGAGGTTTCCGCCGCGAATAATAAGGACCTAGTTATGTGTAACGATCAATTATTAATTTAACAATTATCGACGCAGGTACATTAAGTTATTATCTTTGTTAATAAATCAGGTCACTTCAAGTATGCAAGCAATTCATTCTATTATTGTTTAGATTATAGTCAGTATATTTTTATACTGTACCATATTTTTACAAGAATAATGTAGTGTGTTTGTGATACATACAATGGCCTTTATATTTTGTTATGCAAATAAGCATACGAGCTTTTAAATCATAAACGAAAATTTGGTTCAGACATGTTTATCTTATTGAGCTTTCCAAACTGAATCAAGGTTACATGAATGTCTGAATGAAATGTTGAGCAAGTGTGAAAGCAAAGTGAGAGTAAAATTGATGTTTCATCCAACACTGTCGTGAGACTTGGGAACGAGATTTGGAAAAAAAGCATCAAAAATTTAACAAGTAAACATTTCTGTACTGCTTCGCACCATTTTAGACCACTCAAAAAATACATATTTTTTCAGGTCAACCTTTCCTTTGGGAAGTCGCTTAAAAATCTGATTGTCATGCCAATCCTGTTTATTACCACATCTATTCCACAAATAAAAGAGTTGCAGTTGCTTCAAGTATACTATTAAATATAGGTGCACCATATGCGCACTCAAATTAATATAACTGTTAACTTATTGGCTTTATCCTGTCTTTTTAGTTTAATAATGCGGGACTACATTTTAAAATTTGACTATCATTTTCTAACACACCTAAAAGTATTACTACTACTTCTACATAATTGCTAAAGAAACAATAGCTCTCACCTCAACATTGCTTCTCGGTTGTGACAATTGGTTCATGCGCCTAGCCACATCCAGTGGAGGGTTGACGGTGTCATCCACCAAGGTCACTAACATAGTGTCATTGGATAGTATACCCACTATGTGAGCCATCAGAGTCTTCTCCAATGCAATCATTTCCAGTTGGTTCGAGGTCTTTGTTTCTACTGGCTTGTTTTCAAAACCCTAATAGGAAATAAATATTTTAAAATAAACCATACTAAAACAAATGTTGATGTGGGTATTTGTTAATTTTGAAAATGAAAACATGTAATGCAGATAGTAAAGGTCAGAATAAAGTCAGGATGACAAATAAAAGTTTTTCACAATTCCACATTCTGTTGCTAATAAAAAAAAAATGAAAAAAAAAATTGTGGTTGACAATTTTATGACATTAACTTTGAACATTATAGTGTTAACACAATAAATCAGAACCACTTAATAGTGGGCGATGAAGTGAAATATGTAATATAATAAATAAGTAATTGTAAACACAATAACTTGAAAATATATTAAAATTATTCATTGAGTTACCCACAACTGTAACGAAATATTAAATGTAAAAAGATTTAAAAATTAGATATCTTTTTTACATTATCCTGATTGATAATTTGACCATGCTATAAAAGATTCTACAACAAAGAATTCCTATATAGGATAATATTTTGATAAAATATTTTGCTTACCTTTAGAGCACATTTCATGGCCTGGGCTGGTAGCCTGATCAAATCAGGAGTGATAGTTCGCAAGTCTGATGCATCTACTTCTTGTTCATTACCATAGTCTACATATGCTACAACTATCTTATTGCCTGTCACTTGTCTGACTCTCGCTCTGTACCATTTGTCATCATCAGGGAACCGTGCACAGCATACAGAGCCAACTGGCATAGTTCCTGGGCAGGAACTGCTCTCACAGTGGACTTTCACAGCTTTCATGACTGCATTCAGATCATCAATTTTATCAGACAGCTGTACATAGAATTTGATGCAACTGTCTACATATGACACTAATACAGAGTGCCTGCTTCCCAAAGGCAGCATCTCAATCCACTTGAACTGTAGCTTATCCTTAATATTTGCCATCAACACTTCCAAAACATTTTTGTTGTCCATAAATAATTCACCATATTGTATTAAGGGTGGGCCCTCTGGTGCCACTACCCTTAACGTCAAAACTTTACCGTTGACAAGTTGCTTAAAAGACTCGTTTAGATAAGGCCCTTTCTCCAATTTCTTCACACCAGACAAACAAAACCGCATAGCAAACACATTTGGCTTAACAAACTCCTCAGGAATATCAAAAATATCATAGTACGACACCATTTCTGTATCACCAAAATCTACAAAGAATAGTTTGCATTGAGATCCAGACAAATTCATGACGATTGCCCTGCAAATTATCCGATCACCGGACATTCTGCCCAAACACACTGTGCCAATCATTGGAGGCTCTGTGAGACTTCTGTGTGGCCTTCTATTTATTTCGTCCATCATGTCTTGAAATTTTTTTGCATCGGCTACTAACTGTACTGCAAATAATTCTGGCCCCTCTTCAGCAAATGACACAAACACCTTATGTTGAGAATTCACCTCTAGGAGCCTGCTCTTGTAGGTGATGGATTTTTTTGGTGATGTTGGTTTATTTGATGGTGGAGTGGCCGGAGGGCTCAAGGCTCCTGAAGCATTTGTTGCAGCCTGCTGAGGCTGGCGTACAGGGGCTCTGAGGTTCACAATATTCCTTGAGGTTTTATTGTTGTTTACTATTAGCCTTTGACTCACGCTTGATGGGGCAGTCATTGAGCTCCCATTGTAGGGCAGTGCTACATTCTGATTCAATCGCATTGCAGAAGCAGGATTAGGAAAGTTCTGATTTATTAAAAATGGCACATGTTCTGTAAAGGTGGGTGCCTCTGTGAGAAAGCTTGGGGACCAGTTGGCCCCCTGTTGGTTTTCGTTAGTCAGCTGCAAAAGCAGCACCTCCTGCTTTGTTGTAGGTAGCGCAATGCCAAATCTATTGGCAACCAAGTGTGAAGATAAGTCGTTACCTTTAAACTGTATAGCGATTATAGGCAAAGTACGAGTGTGCGCTTCGATCGTCGCAGGATACTCCGCGTAACAGAGCAGGCTCTGTAGCTTCAACACGAGCGCCTCCTCCCACCGGCCGGACGGGTGCATAATCCGAGACAGATAGTAGTCGGCGGCTTGGCCGCGCAGTTGCAAAAACATAGGGTCGTACCCGTCGAGGAAACGTATGGTACTTAACGAGATTATATCTTTGTTACCGTAGTCGATGAACTGGACGCCGACGAGGCCTGTTGCCAGACTGGCAGTATTTATGATTTTCGCTCTGTAATATTTTCCATCTTTGTATTTTGCGGCACAAATAATGCCTTCGCGAATAGCTGCCGGTGGCACAGCGCCTATGCCCTTTTCTAGGTTTTCGCTGGCCGTCTTGAACAGGCTCTCCACCATCATCGAAGACTGATTGTCTGGCTGCCCGCATATCTTCAGAAAGGGACCCTCTCCATCCACATGGGTCACATATAGTGGAAAGGATCTGGAGACTTCGTTTGACAAAGCCATGACAATAAATGGTTAGTGACAATAAAGTTGTATGACAACAAGAAGTTAATATTTAACTCACATAACTCTTATAAGAAACAAAATTATTCACTGACTGCACTTTTCACACAATTAAAAAAAATACCGCTTTCTTTTCCGTTTACGTTTTCAGTTCAGCTAACATGGCGCTTCAGTTTGGTATTTTTTAGTTTTGTTTATGGACTTTAAGCTATGGTACAGACTACCTTCTTCTGTTCTTCGTTTTATTTCCTCTGTGCTTCGTAGTGATACACTATAAGGTACAGTACCTACTATAAAAACAAAAAAATATTTTTTAACTTAGGCTCTTTAAAATTAATGTATTTATTTTCAATCATATTATTTCTCAAAACAGTTCATTGGACATAAATAAAATTTATACAATACTATATAAAATTGCAAGACTATTATCTATACTTAATATTATAAAGCTGAAGCGTTTGTTTGTTTGAACGCACTAATCTCAGGAACTACTGGTCCGATTTGAAAAATTTTTTCGGTGTTAGATAGCCCATTTATCGAGGAAGGCTATTATAGGCTATATATCATCGTCGAAACTTACGCGGGTGAATCCGCGGGGCGCAGCTAGTTTATAAATAAAATTTAACGTCGAAGTAAAGAAATAAAACGAAAATAGATTATAAAGACTGACAACGACAAAAAGGCATTACATTTAAGGTTAATCTTTTGATTTAATTGGTATACGTTATATTTTAATTTTTAAATATATGTATGTACATATTAACTTTATATTATATTAAATCAGTACAAAGAGCAGCTAACATCAAAACAATCAATACGAATCAATGTATATTTAATTTAAAAATTCCTAAAGAGAACATAGAACAGCACCGGCCACATGTCACCAAAAATAAGCGAAGCAACGACGTCCATTCTCCCTTTTGTATATAACTCCTAAGCTATCTCTCTGTAAAAACACAAACATATCTATACAATGGGAACTATCCAGTATTCGAGACAAAAGTATATGTTATTGCAAAATATTTTCTATCTCTGTATTAAAATATATCCAAATATGTTCAGACATTTTAGTGTAATTAAGTAAAAAACATTCACCCATTCATCCTGATAAACATTCGCTTTTATAATGTTAAGTTAAATATATTTCTATAAATAAGGGTGACTGTGAGTACAATACCTAATATTAATTTAGACTTTCGCATAATTGAACATAGTTGAAAGATACTCTAAGGGTAACACTACCAATTAAGGAGAATAAAATGCGCCAGTATATTGATTTGTTATTCATAATCATGTTTATTATAATGAATTTACACTCTTCCTTGATCTCATAGTGAAATGCGTAATTATATATGTTTGATACGTTTAATATTTCGAGGTAGTCTGTGGTTTTCTGTATTGTTTGTCTAAATTGTCACTGTCGGATGTCACCTTCCTCTCACCCAAGTTTTGAGTGTTTTGACATGTCTTACGTTTTTTATCCTATTAAAATTGACCATAATGATTAGTTTTTAAAAATAATTGTAATTTAAAGTGAAAGGCAATTATAATATTCCAAGAAAACGACATTTGAATATCAACAAATATGATTGAGACATGTTCTAAGCGTTGTATGCTCTTAGGAACTGTATTTTTAGGAGTGTAAGTGAAAATACAAATCTTTAATTCATAACATTTTCTTAAAACATCATAATTGTATAATGTACATTTACTATTGAAAAATTGCAAGAACTATATTCTGTTCCAGAACAGTTGAAATGTTAGTTATTTCTTTTAAGTTTTATAATTATATTTTTTACAGTAATTTTATTGCATCATAAGGAAATATGCTTTAGTACTACATAGAGTTCAAAAACAAATGAAATGTTTGATCAAAATGTCAAAAAAATCTAATTTAAACACATTTAAGGCATGATTTAGAAAAAAATTGTGACTTTCCATCGGTTTAGCATTCAATATTAATGCTTAACAGATGGTTGGAGACTAACATAATAATATTGGTTTAATCTGTCTGTCTTATTATTCTCGTTTCAGTCTCACCATTGTGATTTTAATATTAGAATCACAACTGGCAGAAACCCTATCTGGTAATCATCGAATGAGAAACAAAACATTTCCAACAGAAAACAATTCGACTTGCTGGAAAGATCAGCCATATAAAGTGATAAGTGAATGCCATCCTTGTTCAGGTAAACATAGCTCATTTGAATCATATTTTTAATGTAACTGCTATCAATAGGCTTATTCCAAACCTATATATATATATATATCCCTCGATACAAAAAAAAGGTAGATAGTTAGTATCTTTTAACTTAGTGGGACCCCGCCGCGACATTGTAGGACAATTGTAACGAGCAAATGTTTCTATTATAAAAATAAATCTGTAATTTATATTGTTTATAGTATGGAAATAGCAAATGAGCATGCAGCTCATCTGATGGTAAGTGGCTACTGCTAACCCTGGACACCATAGTCTTACAAACGTTAGCCACAGATGCATTGCTACCTCTGAGGACTAAGATGAAATGCCTTGGAAAAGTATATCTCCCTTACCACACTCTTCAGACTAGAACACAGCTGCACATAACACTGCTGTTATTAGGCAGAAATAGGTATGCGTTGGTGCATTCTGTGTCAAACCACAAAGAGTTCTACCACCTTCAACATATTATTTAGTTACACCATTGATGGTGAGTTTGAATTCCTTATGTAGTAGTAAACAAGCATGCAGTCCATCTGATGGTACATGGTCACTGCCACCCATAGACGACTGTGTGCAACTTCATATAGACTAGGTATATCTAAAGTTAATCATAGATATGTTGCTACTCCTTCAGACTAATATGGTTGTCTTAATGAAGTGAGATAACAAACACACTACCAACAAAATACTAGAACTGCTTTACCCTAGAAATAGGTGTTCCTCCCTGGTTGAACCATGCTCTGTTACCAAAAAAAAAAGTATTTAATTGCTAAAATAACCCTAATCTAGGCAATATGTCACAACTGTTGTGATGAAGAAGTCTAACCACAAAACTGCCATGATGGTTAGTTTAATACACCTTGGTGTATTAAATTAACGAAAAGTAGCTTAAAATAAGGTTGATTTGTTGATTCAAATATGTTGCTTTATTTTACAGATTTTGAAATCAAAAGCAAAAGCATTGGAGTTTGTATACACACAAGTTTTAAGGAGATACTAAAATGTGAAAATGGTGAAACAGTAACAAGAAGGTAAAAAAATGAAACTGATACATTTCTATCTAAATAAGTTCCTGAAACTATTTCTATTGTTGGTTTTACTAATTCCATTCCTTTTTTCAGCTGTGACAGAGTAGCCTATTTAGATGAAAGGGCATACTGGAAGTTCACAATATGGTCCTTTGTGGCGGGAGCTTTGTCTTCAATAGCAGTAATGTTGAGAATGAGAGTTCTAAATCACAGAGCTAAAAGAAGAGCTCGACAAGTACTTAGTAATGGTTCGATATAGCTTACATAAGTATCAAAAATTCATGATCTCTGTGTAGCCACTGATCATATTATAAATCATTAATATTATAAATCATTTTCAAAGTAGAGGCTAAAGATGCTCAACAGGCATGAACACCTAGCCTGGTGGGAGATCTCCCTTAGCAAAAGTAATATTCATTTATAAGGCACATTCACATTCACGAGATATCTAATGATTTATATTGTGTCTAAGACATCTGGGGATGTTGCACACTATGTTTACTACAACAAACATTAATCCCATATAAGCAGTAGGAGATCTCTATTCTCTAAAAGTCTTGGCTTATGGTGTAGAACATTTACTTTCAGTGTATACATATTGCATAAGTTTTAATAAAATTTATTTTTAAACTTTGGAAGTTTAACTTATACTGTATTGTATTATATGTTACTTTAAATCATCTTTGAAAATGCTAAGTCTAACCAAGCATATTCACTAAGCCATTTTAGGTTTTAATTATTTGTGGAGTGTCGTAAATGTTGCTACATGTCTATTAAGGAATTAATGTGGTTATGAATTTGCCATAGAGCTATAACAATTCATTGTAATTTATTCATTGAGTACATATCCTATTTATTTGTGTAACTTATATGAAAATGTATTAAAATGAAATGATGATAATGATGAATTAAATAAAAATGTAGAAAATTATTTGTATATTACACAAAGAGTATTCTTAATAGTTCCTTAATGACTTTAACATTCACACTATTACCTAATAACCTGTAGCATTGTTTTCTCGTAATGTTTTCGGGGAAATTGTAATATTTTGGAAAAGCCATCAATGCTAACACTTCTGTAGGGGTAAAAAATCTTAATTTAAGCTCTTTTATTGTTTTTATAAATTCTTCGCTACCAACTTCATATGTGTTTGCTCTTTCAAAACATTCTTTCACAGTTTCCTTTGTAGCATTTGTGAATACTGATCCAGTTCCCTCGATATAATGTGAATATGCTTTTGTAAAACAACAAGACCTTCTTGAATCTTTATAGCAAATGTCTATAACATTTGCTCGTTTCAGAAATTTATCATTTATTAAGTATCCATCTGAAGCCCCCTTGTCAATTATTTCTTCTAATGGGAATGGTTCACTGTAATTATTTGGAAGGGCTGACACCTGAAAATGAATTAAAATCGCTGTGATGAGTTTTTCATAAATAATTTTTATATTATAGGATATTCACTTAGCTTATCATAAAAACAATTATGCCTGCCATGCTGAGACATTATATTATCATAGTAAGTATAGGCTAGTTGACTAAATTTCAAAAACTGCTTAATACTTTACCTTATTATGGATTTAAACTAAAAAATATTTTGCATTTTAAAATTTAAAAATTTGATTCATGTCGAAAATGCACAAGACTCATGGCGTCTTGATAATGAATTTTGTAGATATACCAATACCCACTTAAGGTGCTTTACTAATATATGATAAAAATAATGCTAAATTAACAACTCTTACAATTTCATTTTTCTGTTCAAAACACCACTCTTTGTTAACTCTTCTTGCTACACAATAATAGCGCAGCCTTGAATTAGGTATACCAATACTAATTGGAGACAGTAGAAATTCCTGATATATAAAATTCTCAGTTTTCAGTTTTTCTAGAAACAAATTATGGACAGTAGAACATTCAAAACCTTTGACATTTTCCATTAGAATATAATCAATGCATTTTAAATCTGATAAGAGTTCAATTATGTAAATGAATGAGTTAGTTCTGGGGTCATTGTTGTCTAAGTATTTTCCATTCCTTGTGAAAGGTTGACATGGTGGAGACATCAGTATTGTGTTAACGTTAAGCTTTTCTATCTCCTTGGCTGTAAGTGTTTGAATGTTCCTACACATTAACTTGGTTTTGGGAAAGTTATGCTTGTATACTTCATTTGCAACTGTATTTATATCCACTGCTGCTACGATTTCCCCTTCTAATCCCAATTCTGGAAAACAAAATAAATATAAAGATAGATATTTCAATTATAGTCCGCTTTTCAAAATTATATATATGAAAATTAAATACCGTTCCATGCACAGTGCATGCCACCTATCCCACTATAAAGTTCTAAAATACGCGGATGCATTTTAGTTATCCTTCATATGGCTCACTTGTTTTTATGTTATAATAACACTTGCATCTGTGGATAACGAAAATTTATGGTCCGAATGAACATCGATAATGTCGTTATTATAATGTTTGTTTTTGTTGCTGAATCTATATCCTATATGTTTCAAATTTAATGCATTGAAGAGTTTTGTAATCCAAACACAAAATTAAATAGTCAACGAAGAACAACACGTGCAGTCGTCCAATGACAAGTGTCAATGTCAACTATCATTATTGACATTACATGTCAAGAAGTTATTAACTGTCATCATCTATTCTTTTTATTTAAAATTAGTGTCATTCGATTACTCACAATTATTATGGTTTCTACTTTTAGTAATAGTCTTGTTTTTTGCCTTGACCAATATATATAAAAAATACAATTCTTACATTTTGATCCAAACTGTATATAAATAAATTTTACTATATATATTTTTTATTATATTATTTGTGGACGTACAGGTAATGACAACTTCGTTTAATTTTGTTTTGGCATTTGGCAGTTTGTGACTGCTGTCTGTCGGTGGCAGATTTGTCAAGGTGATGTTTTATTTATTGTGAGTTGAACATTGAAAAGAACGGTTTCGTTACTATTCGTTTATCTTTATCTTGTTAGTTATGGCGGAAACAAAGCTCGGTATTGACGTGCATAATGTCAAGGAGCGTAAGGATGTTGAAAATACAGATTCTAAGGAACATATTTATCTAGAGGAAACGTTCTATATTCTTTCCAAAAAGAAATCCGTATTTCGAGTGCGTCTCACTTCGAAAGGATTGTCGTTAACGAAAGAAACAGATGATTCGTCTAAGGAGCAAACGATACTTCTCCGGGATATCGTCGGCAGTAAATGTATGCGAAGTAAAAGACGTCGGGCGGGCGGTGGCTCCTGCGTGTGTACTTCGCTCGGCGGCAAGGACCGGGTCACCGTGGTGGACGAAAACAGCGGCGACCTTGACGAGAACGATATCAGCGCGTATCTTTATATCTACGCTTACATATTAAAGCGCAGCCGCCGCACGCTGAAGAGGGAGAGAACTACAATCACACTGCGCTTCAGGTCGTACGACAAGTACGAAGACAACAACAAAGAAGCGCAGAAGTGGCGGACCACAATAAAGTGTTTGATAGCGAACCAGCCGATTACGTATGCGCCGCCTCAGAACGATAAAAAGCTACTGATACTGTTGAATCCGAAGTCCGGGCCTGGACGGGCGAAGGAGTTGTTCCAAACGAAAGTATCCCAGATTTTACAAGAGGCGGAGGTGCAGTACGACTTGCACGTAACGAAGTACGCTCAATACGCTCGTGAGTTTGTCCGAACGAGGAATGTGTACGGTTGGCGCGGTATCGTGGCGGTGGGCGGCGATGGCGTGCTGTTCGAGGTCCTCAATGGTATGTTCGAGCGGCTGGACTGGCAGCAGGCGCTGGCCGAGGTGCCCCTCGCCATCCTGCCGTGCGGCTCCGGCAATGGCCTGGCGAGGACCATCAATCATCACTACAAGTGAGTACAGTTCTTATGAATACCTTTATTGCTTAAATCTGAAATTCTTATACACCATAGGTCAGTAAAGTTTAATTATGGCTGTAGTGATTATATTTTTTTTAATAGCTAAATTATATGTAGGTAGGTGTTGCCTTGCAAAATAATTAGAAGGTAAGCCTGTATAATTATAGAATTTATTGATAAGATTACAGTTAAGGCTGTATTCAGACATGCTAATAAAGTTCCAATAAGTTATGTTTCTTGAAATTAAAATGTAACTCTTTACTGTGTCTATTAAAGACTGGTAATCTAAAATTTAAGAAAATATTTTAAATAATTGCTTGGTGAGCTCCAATTAATGTAGCCTTAAAAGTCTAATTAAAATAGTCTCTGTGACCTTTAAAATTGCTGAAGAGGAAGCATCCTTATCAATTTATGAAACATTTATTTAATGAATATTAATATGTAATTAGTAATAATAAATAACCTTGAATGTAAAAATATTATCTTGAATGTAAAAGCATTAATTGTTGCATTGCCTTATTAAGTCACTAGTAGCACTTCTATTTTAAATTTATCAGTTAATCCAATTAACTGTGATGTGTGAGATATTTGTACATATCACTCATCTCTGATTTTTATTTTAATAATTCTCAGGTGTGTATAGTTACTTGGATTCATTGATTAGGTAAAATAATTGTACCTAAATGTGGTATGCACTTTTATTCTGGAAAGATCCATGCCCAGCAGTGGGACACTAATGAGTTGTTGAGGAAGTAATCTCTTACTAGGTTGTTACCACTTCATCTCTACTCAAAATGAAGTTACCATAATTATTATAAACGTTTAGAAAAACTCATTATATAAGTACTATACATATATATTTTATAACTTCTTCATTTTTATTATAATTGACTTGTATGAGGGCCACAAAGAGAGATTTTAATGGTAAATAGTATTCCCTACCAGCCAAGTGAGGAATAAGTGTTATTTGCCTATGTATGATTTATGACTAGTGTTTAACCTAAGCTGAATTTGAAGCTTAAAAAACCATAAGGGAATTCAGTTCTTAATTGGCTAAAACAGATTTTTTTAAACTATTTTATTTTTTGATAAAGATCTATGTCGATAAATAACTTCTAAAGTATTCATTTATTTGCCTTGCTTTTTTTCTAAAAAATAACAGTTCAAATGATGTGAATTTCGGTACACAAAGCAAGGCAACAAGGGAGTTTTCGGTTACACTTTCATTTCGCCATCTCCATCTCAGTATCTTGCATTCATTATAGTTCGTTCAATTTAGGCATTTGCTAGAACCTTCTGCTTTGGCCCATTTTGGCCAAAGTCGAAGGTTTTGCCAAAGGTCGATTTTTTGGCCAAAGGTGGCCAAAGCCAAAACCGACACTTCGGTTGTACACTATATATAATACAATTTACAATGCAATCTTCTTAAGAATGTGTAGATATGCAATGGAACAGATATGTATGACTATAAATTTTGCCACATTTAAAAAAAAATTGAAATCACAAACTGCTATCATTTTTTTAATAGATTCTACGTGATATTCTTCATTATAAATTGATTTTGGAAGCCCATTCGTGATAGAAACCATGTCACTAATGCCCATTAGTGACATGACAGTCAGTTTACAATCCACAAATATACAGGACTAGAGATAATAGACTAATTACCCGATTGCATCATTTGTAGTTTTAGCACAGAGCACCTTTATATATATTTAAATGAAGTAAACAACCTTGTAATGTTGAAATTACCTTCATGACCTGCCACTCGGTTAAACATAAGAAATATGTTAAATAAAATAATATTGGTTAAATATGAATATAAGATAAGCACATATTTTCAATTTCTTTACTTTTGTTATCAACAAAGTTTATTTGTATTTGGCATAATCTGAATAGTTTTAAGCGAGTATTTATAAATTATCACTCATTTACATAATTCAATAACAAAAAAGTTTTGTTATATATAGTCTGTTCTATTATAATAAGTTAGTTACTTTTGAATTTTGAAAGATAAATAACTTGTTACAAATAAATACTAACTGTTTAGGTTTGTTATTACAGGTCATTAACCTTTATTAATCTTAGCTTTAATTAAATGACCTTAAAATGGACTCTGCCGTCTACCCACAGCAAGGCTTCATAATTAGAACATCTGTTTGTCTCAGGGTTAAAAAAGTGTCATGCATATAATTTTAATTTAAGAAGATTTCAGTTGTCATTTGCAGTCTTTGAATACAATGTATATCTACTTGGTGTTAATATTTCTGTTAGAACATTAACTGTGTTTATCAAAAAATAACAAAAATTGTTATATTTAGGACTGTTGAATGATCTCCATGTTTCGTACTTGTTATTCTCTTTTCAAAATACACAAATCTATTTAATTTGTAGAAAATGATAAATTAATGTTTTGTAATGTAAAAATGATTTCATTTCAGTACACATTGATCATTCAACAGTCCTAATGTTATAATTTAAAATACAGTATTTTACACTAACCCAGGAGGAAAATGTCATCTGATATCTCAACTTTACATTGGGAATATCCCAGTGTAGATAACACTGGTCAATGTAATTAATTTAAATTCAAGATATCAGTGATCATTTTAATTTAACAATGTCATTAACTTATAGCGGGAAACCGTTGGACTTAGAAAACGCTGGGCAGGTTGTAGTGACCGTTTAAGGGAGGCCTACAGATAGAATTAATGTTAACGGTTTTTTTATATTTTACAAAAGTAACACCATATTATTGGTGGTAACAAGTATAACAAATACCTACTATGTTTCCTGTAAAGATTAGAAAGCTCTATGAGCCAAAATGTAACATTACCTCACACGTCTGTATGATACCTGTTTATCTAGACAGGCAAACAATTTAAGTGTAAAAAAGTATTTCAAGCTTAAAAATTGATGTATGAGACAATTACAGATATTTGTAGATATTGAATCATTGTGTCCTAAGAAACACTATTAATAAGCTTGTTGTTAAACAAAACTATAATATCTTAGTGGAGTTCTCGTTTGAATCAAACGAAACTCCACAATTATCATCATAGCTATGTTAAAATTTAAAGGAAGTATGTTAACCTATAAGAAATGACTTTAAACATAAACATAAACTTGTTCTACACTCATAGCCCCACAGTAGGATTTTCTCCTGTGTCGTGGGTGCCATGGACACACA
>MOOZ01000093.1:945778-970849 GCA_002930495.1 Cecropterus lyciades | reverse complement strand
CACGTATACGTATTTGTGACACAGTGACTTTGTTGCTGACATTGTCATATGTCAGATGTGTATGTCAAGCTTACTCAATTAAATCTCATTCCCTATAATTTTTACATTTTAAAAAATAATTTAAGAATTAATGGAGAGGAAAATACGTATAAAAACTTTGTAGTACCAAAAAAATATATTTGGGTTTAATTACGGTCGAATTTCGACCGCTGCGAAGGGCAACTAGTATTAATAATTGCGTCTTAAAAATACTTACAATAGGTGATGTATTTATTTTGTAGGTAGATTCTTCTTTTGAATATAATAATAATGGTGTTTTAAAAATATTAATAATACGCTTAAGTTGAATTCAACGCTCCGAACTTGACCGATCGCAGCGTGAAAACTCCCGAATGCAGTTTCGGTTTCGGTCGTAGTTTCGGCAGGTTTGCCGCCGAAACCGAAACTAAACCGAAACCCGTTTTTTTGCCGAAACTCGACCGAAACCGAATATTCGGTCGGACACTAACTATAAGGTAACTTTTTTTATGTATGTCTCTGCTAAACAATCTTATTGTATAACCAAAATCAGCGTTAGGATGGAGGAGTTGAAGGTCAAATTTTTATTGTATGTCTTCTATTAACAATCCTATTATAAACCCATAAAAACCAAAACGCGAACGTCTTTGGCTTAGACTTGTAGTACCCCTGCCTTATCAGGGTCGAGGAGTTGAAGGTGGAATTCTTCATCATATCATTTTATCGTGTACGTTTCAAGTGACACTCAATGTACGTTTCAAGTTTCATCAAAATCGGATTCGCAGAAGCTGAGTTATTTTAAATTAATATAATTAAATAAGTGCCTATACAATTTGAGGGCGTTTTCTCGGGATCCCATTATCAGATGGGACTATGGGACCAAACTACAAGTAAACCCTACCGAATAAATACGGCAGAGTAATCGTTGTACATACATAATAAAAACAAACAAATTGAAAAAAAAAAGAATTGATAACCTCCTCCTTTTTGAAGTCGGTTAAAAAAAAACGAGTCCGCTCCCCTTTGTTTATACTTGAATTACCTACCTCAAGCTAGGCCATTCCATATAACTTCTGCATTTTTTGCACCACTACCACTATGCAGAAGATTATTTCGAACCCTTGCTCTGTAAAAAAACAAATCCATCCTACAGGAATCGTTCATTTTATCGGGATAAAAATAGCGTACATGTCATTCCAGATTATAATCTATCTATATGCCAAAATATCATCCAGATTGGTTCAGCCTTTCTGACGTGATTGCGTAACAAACGTCCCCGCAACCTTTCCCTATATAATATTAGTAAGATAACTGATAGTTACTGTTCATAAACCACGACAAATGAAAGTCGGTTCAAGAAAACCTTTTGAAAATATCGTTGCAATTTACACGTTTATTTAAACGAGAATTGACGTCATGTTAACTTCTTGTTTATATGGCAGTGATAATTTTTCACACGTGTATGTATTGTTAACTATTTTGCTTGAGAAGTACATTGTAATGAGGTAATTACCATACACTTTGTAAGTTTGGACAACTGAAATATGCAATACTTTACACTTTTACAGCGTTCTTGAGAGATAATTAGATGTTTTTTCTAAGGAATAAACCGTTCTCGAATATAACGCTAAGGTTGCGACAGCAATTACTGCCAACGTTCTTATTATAGTAATTCTACAGCAGAGTTTTAGCAGTGCCGGAGAACTTAGTTATTATGAGAGCTATTCTCATGAGCAAAATGATTATTTGAGTGAATCTATTTGACCTCAATCATTTTCTTCACCCACGTAGGTCTTTAACACTTCATAAGTTTAGATAAGAGTGAGGCCAAAAAAATACTTCGACCGAGACTAAGTTCTTTATAAGTAATGTATATATTTCATGGAAAGCACTGAGGCTAGTTCTATAACTAGCCTCGGTGCTAAACAAACAGAAATGACAGAAAATTACCACCGAAGTACATTTGTCACCTCGTGCAGCACCTTAAATAATTTACGAGTACTCGTGTATTTTAATAATGTAATGTTTTTCCCATTTTTATTTGAATACATTAAGCTGTCAGGTTCTTGTTTTTGTAACAATTTATTAACCAACAATACTTTTATTAGTTTTTGTAGTCACGCCAAAAAAAATCCCTCGAGTTAACGTCAGTTCTCAAAGTTGAACATTGAATTTCCACCTACTCATATAAAAAGAATGATAGTTTTCTGTCTGTATCGCATATATTTGCCCCAAAATATAGGAATGAAAATAAGTAACAATAGATATTTCTATAATTGTTGTCTTCGTGTTTGAAATCACATCAAACCAAATCTACTGAATTCAAACTAACGGATGAAAATTATTTTTAGTCCACATCCTAAGGTTACATGTAGTCTTCCTTCATTTAAATCTATATACTCTGTCAAAAGTTATCACAATTTAAAGTTGCATAACGCGGGTATAACTATTGGGTACAGCTAGTCTACTGCTACTGAGAGTCGAGACTACCGACATTGACGTCGTCATGCCGTTAATAAATATTAAACGCTGGGTGACATGTTCACTACTGTTAGCCTCTTTGTTTTACATGAGATTTTCCCCGCAGCTCCGCCCGCTTAGGTCATATACCACAGTATAAAGTATCCTATGTGTTAATCTAGACTATAAATACTCACAAACTTTCGCATTTATAATATTAGTGAGAAGTAAGGTATGTAGTTAAGGAATAAATGGCTACTGTTTGTATCAGTATTGTGGTCCATAATATGGTAACTCTTGATTTATCCACTATTGTTCTTTATTAGACTGATTAAAAAAAATCGTAATGTTTATTGTTTAATGTCTATCTTACGTCTGTTTCAGGTGTGAAAGTAAGCATTCACTCCTGAAACATGTGAAAAATTATATTTCTTTACTGGTACAATATATAGTAAAATGACAAATGGCAAATGTTAGGTTGCCATTTGTCATATAAATAAAATAAAAACTCATGTGCCATTAAAGGGCTATTTTAACTATGTGTATATATCTTCTCTTTATCTGTTTATTTTTAACTGATTTCGTATAAAGTACTAATGTTATAAATAAAATCTTGTTTTCAGCGAACCATACATTCCCAATAACTTAACAGGACTTACGATGGGTTTGACGAGAGGAAAATCTGCGCCCATAGATGTTGTTCGAGTTGAAACTAAAACGAAAGTAAGTCTGTTTTACGAGATGACATAAGTGAAGTATAGAAAGATATAACATACGGATGAAGGGTTAATTATTTATGTGTATGTACAATAGATCTTATTGGACACTAAAGCCGACATAACTCCATTAGTTTGTAGAACTATTTATGGTTCGACTCCTGAAGCATCGCCGCCACACCTATTTCTACCTAATAACAGCTGTGTTATTAGGTGTTGTTTAGGTTATCATCCCAAAAATGCTCTGGAGGGTTTGTTAAGGGAGACATACTTATTCGAGGCTTTTAACTTAGACATTGGGTAGCAACGCATTCGTGGCCAACGTTAGATAAGACTGCGATAAGAGCTGAGCACCTGACTGCCCTGCACTGGACCACATTCTCGTTTGCTATTTCAACATATAAAAAAAAACTTTAATTTTTTTAAGTACCTACCACCATTAAAAGTAAACAAGACTATAAACATACATTGTATGTAAATTTTGACACATTAGGTATATATAATAAATAAAAGATGTGATGTTTTGATGTGCTTCTTATTGTTTACGTGTTCGGTTATTTTTATCTTGGTAAAATAATAATTTTAAATTTTAGGGAAATATATCTTACTTTAAATATGCTTATTCAATACACTCAGTGCAGACAGATTACTTTTTAATTCTTGTAGAGATCTTGATGATAATTCTTTGTAATTATGACGTGAACAGACCGATAAACGACAGCGGCGATAAACCAGTGTGTCCGGTCCCTGGCCATTGGAACTTTCCAACCACTGGTCAATTAGGCTATCCAATGACTGAGTACTTTAGAATTAAACTTAATGAAGCATGCCTCAAATGTAAAGATTTAGCTGGTAAATATTTTGCCTCCTTGATTTTTGTCATTCCTACAACTGGGGAGGTCTGAAGCATACTTCATATAATGCTACTTCATTGCAAATAAACGGTGAGAGATAAATATTATAAAACAGTAACGTTTCTTCTAATCCTATATTCAAAGGATTGAAATTTTAAGAAGGCAATTCGAATAAAAAGCGCAATCATACCGCACAGATTGTTAAATTAAAATCGTGTACACTGTTATCTGATTACCGTTATCGCATTAAAACAGATAAATTGGCCACACAAACTACATAACGCAATATACTAGTAGTTTCACCTTCGGGTCGAGATTATGTTACACTATTCAATTGACTACGTCCGTCATAACAAACGGCGAGCGACGAGTGCGGATGCAATTTTATTCTCACATAGCTCATCCCATTACGTTGCTAATCTACGCGATTATCAATGAAAATATATTACGCACATCCATTACGTACTACCGACTATATCGTAACATTATCATTATTACGATTTGTTTACCGTTGCACCGTTATTGTTGCAGATCATGTTTTCTTTCCTCTCGATCGGCTGGGGCTTGCTCTCGGACATCGATATAGAGAGCGAAAGACTTCGAGCCATCGGAGGGCAGCGTTTTACACTATGGGCATTAGCGAGGCTATTGGGACTGAGAAAGTACAAAGGTGTAGTCAGTTATGCGAGAATAAGAGACGTCAGTAATTTGCCGAAAGCGAAACATCCACTAACTGTCACTCACAGCAGCAGTCACGACGGCGCTCTAGACTCGCCTGATGCGGAAGCGTTCATTGATTGCGACGACAACTCGGAAGTTTTCACCAGCGCTGTGAACGGCAAACGACACGAGAGAGTGGGCTCGTTTTACTCCGTGTATTCGAGGCATTCTACGTTCTACAGTACGCGCGGCTCGGAATACCTCAGCGTGACCAGCAGTGGCTCAGAAATGCGGTCGCCGGTTCACGCATGCATGCACGGACCCGCCTCACATTTGCCCTCCCTCATGTCAACATTGCCTTCGCATTGGGAGCACGAGAGCGGGGAATTTGTTATGGTACATGTTTCCTACCAAGCTTACATCGGAGAGGACTTATTGTTCGCGCCACGATCACAACTTTCAGACGGTGTAATGTGGATGCTCATTATCAAAGCGGGAATAGGCAGGTCTCAACTTTTATCATTCCTTTTGGGTTTAAATGCAGGCAATCATTCCGACATCGATACGGAGTATATTAAAATGATTCCAGTTAGTGCATTTAGGATAGTGCCGGAAAATACTACTGGTCACATCACTGTTGATGGCGAGCTCGTAGAGTATGGCCCGATTCAGGCTGAGGTGTTCCCAAATATAGTCAACCTCTTGGTACCCGATACAGATTAACGTGTAAACTATATAAAGGCAATAATTCTTCACGATAATAACATTGAAATGACTGATTAAGTTACATGAAACTCAGCCGAGCCGTGCAATGCGAGCGAATCGTGGTTAGCAATGTTTGTTATATGGTTGTGCGAACGATTTTAAATGTTTAAAAATATATCATTATCCGAAACATAATAGGAAATTGAATCGATCTATTCCATTCTAATTGTGATTTATTTGTTGATGTTTTAAATTGTGATAATATTTATAAGTAAACAGATTATTTAAAATGTGCAACTATTTAATAGCTAGTCAAGTGTCGAAAAGTACGCAAGTAAGTGCCAAAAAATTGCACTCTAAAGTGATTCAGTATATGAAAGCCGGGAGTTGATTTAAGCCAAGGAGATGTTAAATAGTTTATAATAGGTTCAACAGTCGCTCAAAAAGCTATCATTTGCATGTTATTTGTTCCTTTATGGTTTAGCCAACTTGTTTATTTATTGCTTAAAGCAGGTGTGTCAGCACAACTTATTAGATTTAAGGTCTCTTTTTCTACAAAATAATTATAAAATCCACTTATTATGGTTTTGTTAAGATATAAATGTATAAATTTATTTTCATTTTATGGAACTGTAATATAATGTAAGTTTCTTGATCCCTCGCGTTCCTATTTAGTAGGCATTATAATTAACATTGGGTTCAAATAAATATAATATTTTTTTTATACAAACTTAAGAAATCCAGTTATATAAATAGATAATGTGGTCAAATAGTTATACATTTTTTGGGGATGTGAAATAAAGTAAGTGGTTGAGGCTTCTTAAATTTACTTAACTAATTAAGCAGTATTAATATAGCCTTAAATATAATTTAATACTCTGTGATAACAATAATGTCTGCCATATTATTCAATTATGCGTTTCTGGCACAATACAACCCCATTATTGTTTGCCTAATAAAACAGTTTGTAAATATGTATGTAGCTGAAAAAAATTAAATATATGAAATAAATTTATCCGCAATATTCCAATTGTTGATGTGTATATAATGAAGAAATAAAAGTAATAATTATGTATATGATAATATAAAAAAGCAAAAGAGCAGTTTTGTCTAATCATCATCACAGAGCCTAAGTTACTAAAGTTAGAACACGAAATTTGGACAATAGTTAAATTTATGGTAAAGAACACTATGAAGTTTTTGATATTCCACCCCTAAAGGGGTTGAATAGAGATTTAATGTTTGTTCAATATCATATACGTAGCCGCAGGCAACATCGCCGTATTATATGGGTAACACTGTGTTGTATTAGAATTAATCTAATCTATACACGTGATTATGTATTACTCCTACCCTACCGGATAACAAACATGGATAACGAAATACAAAATGTTATCCTGCAATGATTATTCTATTTTGCTACTTCTGTAAAACAAAATTGAAATTAAAAATATCATTCAAATTATATTTTTATGCTATTATTGCATAACTTTTAAATTGTTTTAAATGTTCATAGTTTATTTTCGTACAAATACAATGTTGAACTAGCACAAATTTTAATCATATGATATTACAGGTATAATTTATTTTACATAATTTTAAAATTGATCTTTTTCTATTCTTGATAATACAGATTAAAAGTCGATGTCAGGAAATTAGGTCATTCCAAATGCAATTTTTTATTTATAAGTAAATTAATTTTAATTACATTCCATGTGAAATCCAAACATGTTCAGTGGAATTATATGAAATTGTTATAAATAAATAATTAATTACTTTCTTTCTATTATTCATTTACCTGTGCCTTTTTCACTACCTGTATATTTTTTACTACATAACCAATTTGTTGATTTGGTTTTCCATTCATAAATGTATGACTGGAAGTCAATGCATTTAAGTGTCCTAAGTTATCTACATATTAGAAATTAATTTCATTACCTTTTACAGACATTTATGATTTTTTTAAAATCGTGTCACCATCATTAACCCGTCTCAGTCCACTGTTGGACATAGACTTCGCCCAAGGCGCACCCCTGAGCTCGATATTCGGCTTTCCTCATCCAGTTACTTCCTGTCGCACGGCGCAGATCGCTATGCCACCGAGCAGGAGGGCGTCCTACGCTACGTTTACCCAAATGCGGTCTCCACACTAATAACCGTTTACTCCTACGATGATTGCGAGAATCGAGCGAAGTTGACCAATTCGCATTTGGTTTGTAGTGCAGTATGGTTTAAACCAGGGTTTTTAATCTTTTAATTGCACGACTCTGATAGTATGTAAAAATATTTCGCGAATCAACCGCTGTATGTAAATTATATCAGATATCGGTTAAATATGTCATTTAGTACCAGAAGCAGGCCCAAATGCCTTACAATTAAACTCTTTAGTAGAATGAGGCTTGGTGACCCTCTTATGCAGGCTTGGCGAACTCTTTTGCGGTGGCAACCCACACTTTGAAAAACACTGGCCTAATAGTATGGGGTAAGTCAATGAGCCGACACAGTAAGTACTTAATGACAAACAAAGTTGTTTGATTCTTCAATTCCAGTACTTTGCATAATAAAGGATTTAGTATCACTGACTAGTATTACTTTCTGTATTTTCAATTTATAACCGTTTCATAGATAAGAGTTTGTGTGGAAATGAAAATAATGATAACAATCAATATTTTATTAATGATTTACACAAAGGAGAATAACTACAGTGATATCTATTTGTAATTAGGATATAAATCAATCAATAAGTAGAAGAATAACCTAAGCCGCCTAAGTACAGAGTACATTTTAATTGGTCATTAACATTTACTAAAGTCAATTCCATATAAAGACTTTTATACAATATCTACTTATATGCATATAAGTATGCATTAAATAAAAGAAGATATTTGTCACAAACCTTTGTAATAACAATTACATACAGGAAAATATCATGTTCTTTAAATTAGATTTTGAGACTATGTTAAGGCCAGGTAAGCGCAAATAAATACTGTCCAATTTGGAAGACAAAATAAAAAGTTTGACTACAATGTAAAAATATAACCAATGCCACACACACACAAAATAACTATAATAAAGTACTTAAAAATAGGAAGCATAATGACAATAAGCAGGTTCATTTTAAAGTGAAATGAAATGCTATCCTGAATTATGCATACTGAGTGTGATGATACTAAGCTCCTATAGAAGTCGCAAAATGTGACTGTGACTTGTTATAATTCAAGAAAGAATACTTGGTTCATACATCACAAATTATTGATGTTTCACAAGAAACTATTTTTTTAACAAACTAGTTCCCTAGCGTTGTAGCAAATGGAATTATCATACAATAATAGTAATTAGCAAGCTAAAATAGCAATGGGCTGGATATATTGCTTAAAGTAATGAATGGCTAATAATAAAAAATAAAGGTTCTCAAGTTGTGATCATTTTTTGTTGAAAAGAGAACACGTGGTCCCCTGTCTAAGTAGATTTATTATTTGTCAAATACAGCAGGAATGGGTTGAATGCAGTAGGCCCAGGACTATTGGTCATTATAATGGTCCTGAGCCTGTACTAATCAGGGGAGGTCAGTCTAGCAAAAACAAACAAGTTACAGAATGGAGGGAATAATTCATACTACAGTAATTATTTCATTTTTCGTATCACTGTCTACTAACAGCTACAACCAAAATTAGCAGCAGCTAAAGTAAAAAAAAACTTTCTTGATGGATATGGAGGTGAACAAGTTTTCTATGTTCATTCTTGACATTACACTTTGCCAAAGAAGCATAACATCTTAACTTTGCACTATTTTAATTGATTGGCCTTATCACATCTAATTTAATATTAGTTTTATAAATACCCACTTACCCAACATTGAAAAGATCACAAATCACAATATCATATTTTTAAAAAGATACTAGATGTGTTGTGATGGTATAATAAGTTTAATTATGTAACTATCCATTATAAGCTCCACCATCAATCTTTTCTGGGCAAAACATGTTCAAATATGTTCCAAGCATCTTTTTTGGTACTTTAGTACTCATTATGCACAGAGATCTCTGTGCATCACAACCAAGGTCAATATAAGGTAGAAATAGAAATCCATTCTATAATAAAATTTCTTAGTAAAATCCATTTACAAATTACCATATAGCATTAACCACACTAGAATTTAATGTTCACAATATGACATTTCTACCTTGGCTATAACAGTCACAATAAAGAAAGAAATAATATTCTTAAAACTATTTATAGTGAACTAACCTAAATTGTAAATATAATGAAATCTACTTGCAGGTGTATTAATGATGAATTGTTTTAATGTGTCAAAATTACCATTACAGGTACATATTTAAAATCACCATGAATATAACCTATCACGATGTAAATTCTTGTATTATGGCAGGACCAAACATAAAGGATAAAAATACTCTTATTATTAGCTCTCCTTAACACCCTATTTAACCTTGTGAGCTCTTAGGCAGTTACAAGAACAGTCTTTATATTCGAAACATTAAGTAAACATACACTTATCTGAGTTTAAGTGAATCGAGACTGTCAAGTAAGTTTTGTACCTCGGAATCTACCTGTTCACGAGTACTGACACGCTCCAATCTCTCCCGGACGGACTCCAACTCTCCCGCGTCAGCTTTCTGAATCTTCATGTACTTCAACATCATTTCCACGACTAAACAAATTTCTCCAATGAGCTGCTTCGTCTCCTCAAAGTGTCCCGCTCCACTTGGACGCATTTGTATTAACTTCAATTTACTTTGAGCGATTTGTATCGGGTTGTGACCGTTTTTGTCGTGGGATGATACATCAGTTCCTGCATCAAGAAGCTCGATAACGACTGGGATATTATTAGTGCAGGCAGCAAGGTGAAGGGGCGTGTTTCCGAGAGTATCCTTTATATTAGGGTTAGCGCCGTACTTGAGTAGCGACCGGATGACATCCACGTACCCGCGGCAAGATGCCAAATGAAGCGGACTCCTTTTATGTTCGTCCGAACTGTTCGGATCGGCACCTGACAACAGCAGTTTTTCTACAAGTTCCGTGTTATTTGTGGATGCAGCAAAACGTAGCTTTTTGTTTCTGGATGAGCAAATGGTGCCACCGTATCTGTATTTCAATCGACAGTGTCTGGCCTTAGTGGAACACTTTATTTTTCCGATATGTTCGTGCGGTTCCCCTAAAAAGTCTATTGGCATGGGTTGTCCAGCCGGATTGATCGGAATTGCTGGTGGATTGAATTCAAACGTACACTGAGAATGGTCGAAAACCGGATTATCGCTGCTCTCATTGCTAGTGTCTACTCCAGAATCAGCCATAGTTATGATGTTTTATATTTCATATAATGATTAGTGTGTCATACCTAAAGTTAACAGAGAATTGAAATACACACACTGAAAAGTAGAACACTGTTCTCGAGCTCAAATTTAGTGTTGGATACCGTAATTTCGATGTTTTCACTCAGTTTCATCAAACAAAACTTGTCAGTCAAGGCCTCTCCTCTCAAACTCAATTTCTTAAATGTCAATTGGTTTAGATTGGACTTAGATTCCCTCATTTAAGTGTAACTTTTTTTTATTTTTATTTATTTTCTTTATTATTATTTTTATTTATATTTCTATTTATTTTACACAAATCATGATTAAATTACATATAGTGTAATTTGGCTTGGGTGTAGAACTGTCCACGCTATTCGACTGTCGAATTGTCGATTCAATAAATTTATTTGTTTCAGTTTGTTCGGCCTTGAATAGGAATAACTTTATCAGTGTCGATTTATTCACATTGTTCTTAAATTACATAGTGTAACAGAGTTAAATGATTGTGAAAAATTTTTATCAATCGATGCGGTAGAGGCCGATTGAAAAGAAATCTCAAAATATATATACATACGTGTATACATACATATATAACATATTATATAATTTCTTTCTTAAAATTTTGGTAATTTTCATCGATTGAGCGATCGAGTAAACCAATACTGCTCTGAGAACTGTACTTATCTCTCAGAAATTATTATAATCTGTGTATACTATGGTATAATCTGTTTCCGATCATGCATGACATGACAGGTGGTAATGGATAGTGAATTGACAACGACAGCGTATTCGCCAATCTTGCGCCAATCGGTTTCTCAAGAGAACTGTGACGATATTTTTCACAACAGTGCTGCGTAAATTTGACAAAATATGCAGCAACTAACTGTATTTATGGTGGGTAAAACGTTTGATTTTTGTGTATAAAGTGTTTTATAGCGTACCACTTGTTTATAACCTATATCGTTTTGCCGAAAGGATATCGAAAGCTCACGATCTTACATCGACGAATTATATTCATCGGACTCTGCGAAGATTATAGAAGCACTAGTGACGCTGAAAAATTCCGTGATCGGTAGCAACCGACAGAAGAGTTCCGTGATCCAGCAGGGTATCGTTCCTCGGCTGCTACAGCTGATGCTAGAAGACACTGACCCCAATATACGGCTTGAAGCTACCATCACAATAGGTGAGCGCAGTTTTCATATTTCAATAGAATATATATAAATAAATATTCTCACTCTCATTCTAGTCATGTGTTGACAAAAATCTGTGTATGAAAATAATGGTATCAAGGTTTGTTGGACCAGCTATTTTTGTTTCATAATAGCAATATTCTTGTTGCTATGTTCTAGTTTGAATGGTATGAAAACTTATTTATAAGAAGATGTTTGGTTAATACTACTTTCAAACTCAAACCAGGTACTTCAGCATATAATTTCTAGTTGTAGATAAATTGCATCCAATTGCAACCCAGATGCAAATGTTTCTAAAAATATATCTTTGTTGACCCATTATTCTTTCACTATCGGACATAAGTCTTCTCTCCGAGTACGAAAGGTTCATACTGTAATCCACCGCTATGGCCAGGTGAAGGAAACTTTTGCCTAAATCATTCTCATTCTGAGAGAAGACTCTCTTAACACACCTTTAAGAAACTTTTTAAGAATTATCAGACATTTTGTTTTCTTAGAGTGTTTTACCCTCATAATTAAAGGAAGTGATAAATACATCCTAATACATAAGTAACTTTGAAAAAGCTTAAGCATCTGATGTATCTGGGATTTAAATCTTGGACTCCTTAAACTCGTACTTTTCTTGGCTATCATCGCTTATGCTGCACAGATATTAAACTATCCATAAAATATTAATGGTCTGCAATGTTCCATAGTATATATTTCATCTAAATAAACTAGTGCATTGTTAGCGTAATTAAGTTCGATAAAAACTTAATTGAATTCACAAACTAACCTCAACTTACATAGAAATTTTTTTATGATCTAGTTTCTAATATACTAAGTTACAGTATCTTAGAAACAAGATATATGTTATGAGATGTATTTTGTTATACATATGCCCTTTGTTATCAGTGTCACACAGCTTATAATATTATTATTATGATGTCAGTTAAATGTCTAGTTAATCTCGTAACTATATGCTACAAAGTATAAGTAATATGTGTTATTGAAGAATTTGTATAAATATATGCAATGAGCCATCACTTCATACGAGTTTCAGAGTATTCCCTCCATGTTTTTGTATTGCAATGCATATTTCGCTGCTCTTTTTGATTAATAGCAACTCAAATATGCAAATTTTACAGAAGAGCCAGGTATAAATCAACACAGCTTTTGTATTTCTCTATTTAATGAAGTACTTAAAATTATAAATATAAATTAATAGCCCATTAACCAAGGTGTACTTAGAGCAGCATTTTTTTAAATACAAGCCCTTTCTCTATAAAACTGTAAAATTTTTGATTTGCGAGTTATTTTTGTGAAGTAGCAATTTGTTGAATATAATTATTTCATTACAATATGTGCAGTGAAATGCAGATGTGTGTAGTAAGATTGAGAAGGTTATTATTCCATATAAAATCTATGGACATTGATCCTAGCTTATATAAATGGATTGTCACAAAGGTGCTATGTTGTGATTATACAATGACTTTAGAGTAGTAACTTTATATTATTTATATATGTGTTAAACCAGCGAAGTGGAGATTTGAAATATGTTAGCTGTGCTCCATGGCTTCTCCTGCGCTTTACAAAACTGAAATGTATTTGTATTATCAATATAATTTCAATGTCTTAAGTTCAATGCAGTAGTTTTGTTTTGATGCAATTTCAAACACAGACATACAAATATGGATAAATTTCTATTATTACTTATCATCCAAATTGTATGTAGTATAGAGACTAAAAGCATCATGAATAATGATGTATGCAATGTGTTGTATAAATGTGTAACATTTGTTTATATTGGGAAAAAAAAAAAATTATAATAAAAGCTATAATAGTCCATAAATTTCAGGTATTCTGAAAATATTACTAATAATGTAATTTATCAGTAAATTGTTTGCACATTATATTTATACGAAGCATGAGTATTCCACAAGACTAGACAGACACTTCAATATAAGGCATTGTGAAATGGATTATCTGTCATTACTTTTTATACAATTGATGACAGGATCTTTAGCAAAAGGCACACCGGAGAATGTAGCAGAACTGGTAGAGCAAGGCACAGCGACAGCGTTAGTCGAGTTATTGAAGACAGCTCCGATGGACACAAAGCTAGTGGAGGCTGGGCTATGTGCGCTACGGAGCGTGTTCCTACATCCCCCAGCGCCCATCAGCGCACTGCCATCAGACATGAGACTCCTGATGAGACTGACACGTGAGTTCCATTTGTCTTCATTTAAAACTAGTTTTAACCGACTTTAAAAAAAAGGAGGTTCTTAGTTTGACCTGTATGTATGTATGTTTGTGCGCGATTATTTCGCGTTTGGCTGAACCGATTTTGATGCGGTTTTCAACATAGTTATTGTCAGACTTAAGAGAAAATTTTAGGTATATTAACCTACTAAAAAAATGGAGGTATGCACTTTAACACTTGTATGTATTGTCGGCGTATTGCATTCGTGTATACGTTTGTATAAATTTACACGAAAGCATGAACTTTCAGTTTATGCTTTGGTAAATTTGTACAAACGTAGCAAAATAAGTGACATTATATAACTACAAATATAAGTGTATTATTATATTACTAATAATCGTGATTTTTTTAAACCAAAAAATAAGGACCGACTTCTATGCCACAAAAAAGTAAAAAATAATTTAAGTATATGCTGGGTTAGTACATAGTACATAGTTCTGAAGTCGGCGCTGATATACTCGTGGGACATAAGATTCGTCGTCGTGATCTAGAAATATGTTGAGCCTTGTCGAAAAACACCTGTGTCCAAGTGTGGGACGTAAAAAGTTGTAGCTGTCTAATATTTTGTATACAGAAATAGCTCGTGAGGGTTCACCAAACGCTCGGGCATGCGTCGTCCGCATCCTGTCGATATGGTGCGGAGGTCCTACAGAACAGGAGGCTTTGTGCTCGGCGGGAGCGTGTGCGGCGATCGCAGCACTCCTGGCCTCCCGGCCGACGTCGGGACCTCCCTTGGCCAGAGCGCTACCGGCGTTGGACCTCCTCGCTGCTATGTGCTTCAAAAATGCCAATGTCTCGGAAGTTGCGTTGAATACGAGGTGAGTTCATTGTAATGTTCTTAACTTTTTTAATCTTACTAATATTATAAATAAATGAAAGAAAGTTTTTTTAGATGCACTTTGTTCATTCACGCAAAAACTACTGCTTAGATTTAGACAAAATTTGGCGCACACTCTTTGACCCGGATTTATTCATTGACATATTTTTTGCTTTGGTAAATATGTTCCAAGCGATCGAAATAGCGGGAAAAAGCTAGTGCAGTGACCTCGACTTACGCTACCCCGACTTACGCGAACCCGGAGTTACGCGATTTTCAACTTTGAAAATATAGACTCCACCGAAAAGCTCATTTCTTGTACAAATTATAATATTAGCATGTTAAGAGGGAATTTTGCGGATGTCAAAAAAATTTTAAGTCGTCAAACTACTTTGCTAGATTTCATGGTGCCTTTTACAACTTTTTTTAAATCGTAAAAACAACGGGTCGTTTTTTTATTTGTGTAATTTAGGATGTTAATAAACATTTATTGTCTAATTTGTATTTTCTTCACCGACTTACGCGAATTCGACTTACGCGGTTTTCACTCAGTCCCGCTTATCGTGTAAGTTCGAGGTATTACTGTACTGTATCAAAATGGGCAAGTTCTTCTCAATTAATGATTTTTGCATGTCTACTTTTTGTCTGTTAAACTGTTTTGTTCTGATTCGTGTATATGTTTTGAAGTAGATATTCATTGTATAGACAACCTGTACTGTAAGGTCTTAAATTGCAATACCCTTGATTTAAAAGACTTTGGTAATGTTTTGTCCTATCATCGTCATTATTCAATTGGGCAAGTGTGATAACATAAATTACGAGACGCTTAGTCCGCCTTATGTATGCTTTCAGACAAGGAATGGAATATTTTTATTGCTTCTTAAAAACGACCGAACATTTGTTAGCAATTAAAATACCTGCTTTGAAATTCTGTTGATTTTACTAACGCACTGTACACAGTACTTACGCTGCATATCGTTGCAAAAAGACTGCATATAAAAATAATCCATTTTGACGTTATATTGATATTACATGATAATAAGTTTGAAGCAGTTTCTATATGAAACAGTTTGACATAATTTATTTTCAGTTGTAACGGTAACTGTTTGTCTAGAAATGTCAGAAAGTGTGTTGGTGTAGAAATAAATTAGCTATAAATAAACATTTACATGCAAAAATCCTCTTAAGGTAGATTTTATCATATAGATCACTCGACAAGATAGACATGGCATCTCTTAATATGGTCTCTTGATAAGATTAGTCTCTTATAAACACAAAAAATATTTTAAAAAAAGAGCTTTTACTTCAATGCACTGAATAGTTGTAGTACAATTTTATATCATATAAATGTTTCGAGATTTTATTTATTCGGGTCTGTGATTTTCAGAGTTATACTCTCTGGGTACTATTATCGATGGTAATTTTTAATGGACACTTGCGATTAACCATCCGAGGACAGAATGATACCAGCCATTTCAGCTTTTATAAATATGTTGTACCAATATTTTGAAAGCCCTTTGTTTAGTTTTGCTGAGAGATCCATTAATATTGATAAAATCGTCTCCAAGCTTAAAACTGGTTATCATGTTTGGGTTTTTGTGCAAATAAGCATAAGAATGAGTTAATATCGCAGTTATTTTGAACACTCAGTTACTTTACGACGCTGTTCATACAGTCTTATAGACGTGACTATATTATTAAAGCAATAAATTAAGTAGTATTTAGTTTTTTTTTTAATAAAACCAGTAAGATTTTGCTTTGTTGTACATATTTCCGCATTTTCATTTGTACAACACTCATAATATATTGTTTGGGTGTTTTGGCGCACGTGTAAACGATCATTAAATCTTCCCTATTTCGTCATGTTTAAATTGTTAATGTAGGAATAAATTTGCCTTATATAAATACTTCATTAGCGTCTTAACACGTTTATGAGGTGAACGTCCGTTTTTCGGTATGTTGCGCAGTATTGCAGTAGGTATATGTTTAATTTGGACTCGGACCTAAAATGTGATTCATGTTAACGAGGTCTGACGCAATTGTCGAATGCGTTTTCTGAAAATACGCCTTTGAACGCGCGTCCAATTTTATGATAATATATATTAAATTAAATGCGTCTTCAAATAATTTTATTAATAAAATTACATCAAGGTTGGCTACATCTGCCTTTGTGACATTAGTATTGCGTTTTAGGAATATAAGCTCGTTTGCATGTTGTATGAAGAACAGAAATCATTAACCCACACAAACGTCTACACATCTTCACGTAAATGTAATCTTCACATAAAATAATCCAATGAAACTATTTCTATTTTCTATGACTATTTGCATTTTGTTTTTGAAAGGTTTAGTAAGTTAGGCACGCTCAGCACTTGGGTAGCGACTCGTCTAAAGCTACCTTTAGGTAGATCTTCAATTCTTTCTGGGGTTATCCTTTTCTTTTATATTTGCTAACCGATTTTTGTTATGTTAAAAATATGATTATGATCGATTTTCGTTTTACTAACTGAACTACATGTGAAAAAGGAGAAAGACAAAACCAGTTCAGTTCTTTTTTGTTTACTCTTTTATTTATCGTTGATATTTTTATAATATTTTTGGTAGCTATTGACGAGCTTACGGTGCCTTACGACTAGAGATTTGCAAGGCAAGTAAGCGATAGCTATGTGCATCCTTAGAGTAATCAATTGTATTTTTAAATTTTCATTATTACGGAACAAATGTCGATCGTGGCCTTACGCCTATTAAGACTCTAAGGGTGTGCGAATATCTTTCGAATCGAATAATTCGAACTTTCGATAAAGTCGAACCATTCGGAAACTTTCGAATAGTTCGAGGAATTTCGAATAATTCGGAAAATTTCTAATAATTCGTACATTTCGCGGATTATTGAAATATCACTGGATTTTCTATTGTTTCCAATTTAAACTTCACTAGTCAATCAGTGGAATTCTCGTTCACTGGTTGAATCAGTGAAATTCCACTTCACATTATTCGAAATTTTTCGAAATATTCGAAATTATTCGAATTTTTTCGAACTATTCGAGTTTCGAATCGAATATTAATGTTCGATTCGGAACGAATAATTCGTAAGTTCTAATTATTCGCACACTCCTACTCTACATAAATAGCACTATGTAAAGTGTGAGGTGTGTGTCAGGCACGGCGAGCGCACGATCCCGGAGATGCTGTCGGCGCTGGTGTCGCGCGACAAGCCGCTGCCGGTGGCGCTGGTGGCGGCGCGCTGCCTCACCTTCATGCACCGCGCGGGCGCTCTGCCCTCCGACGACACCAGGTCAGTATCATCAGGGTTCCGGGTTCGTTCCCTGGCCAGACAGATATTTAATGATATATAATTTAGGTCTATGTTCTGGGTGTAACGGGTTCCGTTTTCGATCCCAGGTGGATATCTGAATTATGAATTTTTATTTTTGTTCCGGGTCTGGGTGGTTGCGGGCTGTCTTTGTGAGTTTCAAATGTATTCACAACAAAGGAAAAAATCTTATATAGACCTACGAGTGTGGAAAGTGTTATTAGTCCGCAGTCATAGTTCCAACTTGGTCCTATATTATAAATATAAGACCTCGACTCTATGCTGCCTTAAGACATGTTGGCCGCTGAGACAGCAGAGCAAACAATGGCCTGTAAATGTTAATCCGTTAATAATTTATTTATTATTAATAGTTACTGTTTATATAAGGTACAAAGATTACGAAGAAATGTGTAAGTTAAAATTGGAAAACATTAGGTAGGTACTTGATTAATTTATTATTGTAGATTATAATGTCAGGAATGTTTCGTTCCAAAATAATGTCTCTTATCTTCTTTTGTTATGACAATAACTGCAAATATTTACAGTCAAAATCTATTTCACAGGGCTAGACCAAAGTAAAGTTTGGCCTCCATTTTATGGAATGGTCATCATCTTTTTATAAATCTTCGCATTTAATTATATTGACAGCGAGCTAGCCAATTTCCGGCATTATTATTGCTTTCGTTAACATGTTTCACTATTCTATTTAGTGTATCTTAAGATTGAAAATTCTGTGCAAGTCATTAAGTGAATGAATAATACTTTAATTGCAGGGTGGTGTTTGGAGCGTTGCCATGTTTGGCGCGGCTTTGTACTAAAGACATGCCGGAGGACATCAGGGCGACCGCCGCCGAAACTTTGGCATACTTGGCCGAGGTACATATGAATTTTTGCTTTAATTGACTGTGCGAATTCATTGTCCGGTGGGTTCAAATCGACTTTCCACTTTGTAGGTCTGGGAATCAAGTTCCAGTGTATTTAGTACTAAAGTGTAGTATAATAAAGATGTATGATAAAATGAATTAAATCGATTTCCCACTTTGTAGGTCTGGGCATCAAGTTCCAGTATATTTGGTACTAAAGTGTAATGAAAATGTTTTATAAAATGAATTTGAATTAAATTGAAAAATGAAAATTGAATTCGAAATCATAAATCTTAGGGCGATAGGCCTATCTGAGTTCGCAACTCTCGTCTACTATTAACATGCTTGGCACTTCTTTTAGACCTACTGTTACGTTGTAAATTTCAGGAATAAGGAAATATGATCATTATATTTTTTTTGCTATTCTAAGTGCCGTTACCTATGGACATCTATGTCAATGTCAATCTCAAATGCGACTCGGAATTATCTAAGATCAAACGTTATAAAGTCCGCTATTCCGGGGAACTGATTTGGTAACGCCGCGCGTAGTTACTTCTGGTTTATCACACCTTTAAAATCAAATCACACCTGCGCTCAAATCACAGGTACAAATAAACATGCCTTCACTCTTTTTTACACATTACGAAAGATTCTACAAGCAATTGTAAATAAAAAAAGTTGTATAAATTAATTACAAAATCCTCTACCTTTCTATGTAGATACGTCCAGCGGTTGGCGGTCACCTCCAACCACTTAATGACACATTTGAAATTAAATCACACCCGCTTAAAACTACTGTCATAAAACAGTATTTTTATTGTAAATAAAATGTTTTATAAATATACAAAACCCTCCATCAGGTAGACACGTCTCTAATAATCTCTCGTCTCTATACAATGATATAATGGAAATTAAATCAAACCTGCGTTTAACATTACTGTCATAAAACAGAAAGTGGCGCTCTACCCTTTATTGTAAACAAAATGTTGTATTAATATACAAAACCCTCCATCAGGTAGACACGTCCCTCCAGCGGCTGGCGGCCATCTCCAACCACTTGATGATATCGTTAGCGGAGATCGTGAACTGTCCGTCAGCGGCCGCGAAGCAAGGCGCCTTCAAGTGCTTCGCGTCGCTCGGTGCTAACGATGAAGATATACGCAAGCGGATTATAGAAACCCACGGCCTGATGGTGCATGTCGTTAACGGGATGAATAACCCGGAGCCTAATGTGAGTTTAAAGGATTCTATTTAACTTGCAATGTAGACTATGAACTGTCCGTCAGCGTGGCCAAGCAGGATGCTTCGCCTCGATCGGTGCTTACGACGATGAAATACGCAAGTCGATCCTTTATTAGCTATATTGTGAAGTTTTTAATAGTGGATTTAGTAGTCAATATATTGTGAATGTAATATGTAATGTGGCATTTGGTATTGGTCTTAAAAAGCACTACTCCCTCTCTTCCCGTAGATGTCTTAGGCGGCGAGTAAGGTACAAAATCCAGGAGATTGGGAGGAGTCTTTATGTGTAACATCAACATTACCATTGGTGCACGCTCTTGAAAAAAACCTAATAGGCCTATGTCCAGTAGTGTATTTCAAATAGCTGATGCATCCAGTTATCAATGGTTCGTTATTAGATAAAAATGAATTGGAAATTGTTATTAGTAGTTGAAAATAGTCAGGACCTATCGGGCACATGATGAACACATTTGGTCTTTTTTTTTGGCTGGCCTGAAGGTAATGATAACATGGAATAATCGCTCGTGCTCAAAAAGCAGTCGTAAAGTAAATTATTGTTATTATGAACTCCGACAGTTTTACGTTGTATAACACTTTCCAGGTGAGACTAGCAGCGGTGAGATGTCTCCATTCGCTATCAAGGTCAGTGCAGCAGTTACGGACCACATTTCAGGTAATTGCACACAGGTAAATATTGCATGTCAAGCTACTTTGAGACTACTATATTTGTAGAAATATTTTCATTATATACATTGTCATTTGTATTAAAATACAAAGTTTTATGTATGCTTGTTTACGATCTAGCATTTAACCATGTATTCGTATAACATAACAATCTGTTTAGTATCATTTTAAAACGAATATAAAGTGGTTTTGCAGCATGTTCTAGACGCAATTTAAATAACGTGAAGTTAGTAGAACGCTTTGTGGGTCGACTCCGGAAGCACCACACCTTACACCTAACCTAGCCTAACAATATCAGTGTTAAGCGCTGCTGCGTTCTAGTCTGAAAGATGTGGTAAGGGAGACATACTTTTCCGAGGCATTCCATCTTAGTCCTCAGGGGTAGCAACGCATCTGTGGCTAACCTTAGGTGAGACTTTGATCTTACCTAGGATTGATTACAGATGTCCATGGGTTGCAGTAGTTACTTACCATCAGGTGGGCTGCATGCTCGTTTGCTACTTCCATACTATAAAAAATATATATTAATTACGTTAATGTCCCAGGACCATGGCGTGTGGCGGCCGCTGATGCAGCTGCTCTCGGACTCGCCGGGCATGGAGTTGCTTACAGTGGGCTCGTCTACACTTTGCAACCTTCTGCTGGAGTTCTCACCGGCTAAGGAGCCCATGTTGGACCAAGGTACCTTGCTCTGATCCTTCGTAAAATATACATGACGAATAGATAACCTCCCCCTCCTCTGAGATAAGTAAAATAAAAAAAACCGGCTAAGTGCAAGTCGGACTCGCGCACGAACAGTTCCGTACCATTATCTATAAAACGCCAAAAAACCACGTTTGTTACATAGAAATACCCCTTAAACATATTTATTTAATTATTTATTTTTAAAGTGAATATAGTATAACTAAATATCCTGTTAATATTTTAAGCGTCTACCTGTGGCCGTTATTAATATTGAGCAATTAAATCACGTTTGTTGTACGCGAGCCCGCCTTAAATATTTATTTTATTCTGTTTTAGTATTTGTTGTTATAGTGGCAACAGAAATTCATCATCTGTAAAAAATTCAACTGTCTTACTATATCGGTTCATGAGATACAGCCTGGTGGCAGACAGACAGCGGAGTCTTAGAAAAAGGGTTCCGTTTTTACTCTTTGAGTACGGAACCCCAAAAATGGGCTTTTTCAGTCGTATACTCTAGGAAAAACGATGTTATCGACTACAGAACATTCGTCCATATTTTGTAACCTGCCATTTAAATTCTGCTAAGATTACCCTTCGGTTGCTCTAAAGTCTAATGAAACAAATCATTTGAATTGTATCTTTTGTGATGGTTCTATGGACTTTGTAAATCTTTACGCCTTGCAACCAGCTGCTCCAGAGTGTTTTTGACAAAAGAGCCCATGGTGGACCAAATTACATTGGATTTAATTATATGTTAAGATATCAAACTCTATAAAAACATGCCAATCCATTATTTCTTTGTTGCGTAAAAGGCACCAACCAACTGACACGCGTAATTGATTATTAATAACAACTAATATTAGTAGGATATTGAATACTATTTTCCCTTCTACAATATACTACCGTCCCATACAATTGATTTTAGAGATGATTTTGATAACATGCATGTGTATTAAATCATCGACAAAGAAATTAAAATCGCATATCGTGAGTGCTCCTTGCATATCGGAATCATCTATACAAGTCTCTTTCATATTTATAAAGGTAAACATGACGGATTGTATAACACGTCACATGTAAAGATTGCGTGGTCACAGGCGCCGTGGAGATGCTGTGCAGCCTCACGCGGCGGCCCGAGGCGGCCTTGCGGCTCAACGGGATATGGGCGCTCATGAACATGGCATTCCAGGTAATTGGAGGTGGGGAATCCTCTTGGTAGGTTCGATTTTGAAAGCATCTCTGGTTTATTTTTCTGGCGAAATTATGGCGATGATGCGTTTTGCCACAATAAAAAGTGACATTTACTTCCTCTCATTGCAATTCGAAATGTTAAGAAATTATGGGACTTTAAAATAAATGCTCTCAGCAATAATGTTTACAGATGACAGTGTTTACATTACGCCTAAAGAAATCATTAAGAAATAATTATAAATTTGATTTTCTAGTACGGATATAGTCTGGGCACATTATTTGAAATATAATAAGACATTGATATTATATTCATTTGGTATTGAAGGCTGTGATTATGTTCTCGCGGGAGGTCTGGGGCCCGTTCAAAAATGACATTTTGGTCTTTCCAGGCGGATCAAAAGGTGAAACAGCGGATCCTCACAACCCTGGGCACAGAGCAGATGTTCCGACTTCTTGGTGATAGCGACACCAGGGTGATCATGAAGACGCTCGGTCTTTTACGGAATTTGCTTTCCACGCGGCAACACATAGACGCCATCATGAGCGAATACTCTCCGCAAGTCATGCAGGTATACATCGCCAATTTTGAAAATAATCTTTCTAATATAATAAAGGCGAAAGTTTGCGAGGATGTATGTATGTTAGGTACTCTTTCATGCAAAAACATCTGGTCGGATTTATCAGAAAAGTTTATGACGAGGTTTATCACATGGGAAACTAAGCGGGTGGAGTCGCGGGAATAAGCTAATAACTGATAATGCTTTTACGTTCACAACTTTATATGTATTGGTATTCTAAGCCGTAGGCGTCATGCACACATGCGCACGTGTACGTAAGTTTATTACGTATCTTCCAAACAATCATTGTTTACGTTATCGCCCTTACATTGCAATGTCTATTGCACGATTACGTTCAAGCTTTCGTACCTATAGCATATTTTTTTTCTCCGTGCAGTTTGCGTCATAAAACGTCTGAGTGGTGAAGCGAGTATTTTGCTTTCTCTGGGGCACAGTAGTATGACAGTAATGGATTAACAATGATAAGGTGATTTAAAATAACATTTTTTTTAAATTATTGCTAGGCCGTGATCTTGGTGCTGGAAGGCTCATATCCAGCTGAAGTGAAAGAGCAGGCGCTCTGCATTCTGGGGAACATCGGTGACGGCGAGAAAGCGAAGGATCTCATTATGGCCAACGAAGATGTGCTACGAAAGCTAGTCGACTATTTGGTACAGCTATGCATATTTTCCTAACTAATTGTTTTGTTGTTAAGTGTTTTTTATGTACGAAATATTTGTTCTTTAGGCTTTGTTAAACTAAAGAAAACATACTTAGTAAAACTTACTGATCTTACGATTGGAGGTCTATTTGTTATTATATTTATCAATAATGGACATGTTGTAAATTGAGAATGGATAACCTTTTTGCAATTGCAGGTCAAATTTATGGATGGTAAGTAGTACATTGAAAGTAGTATTGGGTTATAGTACATAAGAAAAAGGCATAGCGAGGCTTTGCCTTCCTCTTTATAACTACGTAATTTTGTTTTTGTTCACCTTTTAAAATATGCCACCTTAAGCGTCACTAGATACAGTTTTACTGCTCAGAACATTAACGAAATAAGGTCGAAATTGTCGCTAAAACGCATCGCTGGTCGGATCCTGAGCCAAGGCGTGCCGCATTCGAAACGTGGATTCATAGGCATGATAACAATTGCGTCACACCGCACCTTTCGAGGTTTTACAGGCCCCGAGGAACTAGCTGTTTACCCGTGTAATTCCTTCAGTGAGCCCATTACCCACCGACGTTATGAGCTACCGTGAAGGAGCGGTGATAAATAGTGGTTCCGTTGTGCGCAGGCGCACCCGGAGAGCAAGCTGCAGGAGGCGGCGCTATTTGTGGCGGGAAACCTGGTGTGGCGCGGCGAGGCGGGCGCGGCGGCGCGGCAGGCGCGGCTGGCCGAGCTGGGCGTGCTGCGCGCGCTCAAGCTGCTGCGCGCGCGCCAGGACGCGCAGCATCTGCACGAGAAGTGAGTGCCCACTGCACAGGCGGCGTTGGCCGTGGCGGGCGCCTCGCTGTGGCGTGGCTGGTTGAGCTGGGCGTGCTGCGCGCGCG
>MOOZ01000093.1:908638-920286 GCA_002930495.1 Cecropterus lyciades | reverse complement strand
GAGGTATCTCCGCATTCGAACGTGCGTCAATGACGTAGAGTCGTAGGTCGACTACATACATATATATATAAATAATTCCGTCAAGGGGTACGGTAGACTTGATTGAAACCTTACCTAAATAATAAAACATAAAAAAATATTGATTTCGAGTCGACAACATATATCCGCAAAATTCGGATTGTCGAGTATTTTGTTAAGTTCTAATGATGCAAATAGTCACCATATTGGTCACTCGGATGTCATCTTGAATTCCTTAAAGCCGATTCACGTAATAATAGGATAAACATGCCATATAGCGGCGTTATTTACGTTACATAGTTTTGATTTTTTATTGATAATCAATTGTGATGTATTCAAATGTATCAAATATAGTATTTAGTACCTAGGACCTATTTTTATATTTAATCGGTAACAATAATGAACGATAAAAGGAATGAAATTTAGCATTAATTTTAGTATATTATAAACACCTAAACGTAAACAGAAGGGAAAAGGAGCGAGTATTTAAGCGGTCATTACGCTCCTTTTCTCTCCTAGTACATTATTATCCTTTTTTACAAAAAGAGCCAGGTCAAAGCGCATTGTTGTAGGCATAGGTTACGACGAACGTATTTTTAAACCACAGGCGGGTAGTGTGCACGCGACCTAGTTCCCAGGTAGGGAAACACGTCACTCTAGTGGAAAAACGAAAGATCCTGCGTTTATTTATGCCCTGTGTCCTAGCTAGGGTAGCCATTCTATTGAGTTTATTGCATATATTACCCGATTGCGACAGAAGGAGGGTGATGTTTTTCTGTGTGTTTATATACTTGTATGTATGCATCTTTGGCTTGCGCTACAAACCAAACGCAAACCAAACGACTTGACGGATTGTGTCGTATGACATATCGTTAGAGTCGTTGAAGAATTGAAGTCATACTGCACTCGACTGTCGATGATTATCTTAATTCTTTTACCGTCAAGTTCAGTCCCGTAAATTCATCCGTATCTAACAATGGGATAGTATATGTAGATTAATGACAACAATAATAAGATCCATAATTTCAATAAGAGGACTAAGTTGGAATGTATGTCTTTGTTGGAATGTCGGATATTTATGTCTCCGTTACCATAACCATTCTTCAAACAAAACACAGCAGCGTTGAACACGGCTACTATAAGCCAGAAATGGGCGTCGTAGTGTCTCGTGGAGTTGAACCACACATTACATATTTTTGATTACGTTGTGACATGTTTACGCATCCTTGTCCTTTTTTTAAGATGTGTTCTATGGTCACCGTGTCCTGGGCAACGCTAATGCGACCGCACCGACACTGATTGGAAGCGTTTTGTTAAACTACAATAGGAAATACGCCAAGGAAATGTGGCGTTGTCATTTTGTCCTGAACTATTGTCGTTACGTTTATTGTTGTGCCTTTGCTGTATTTTATAAATTTATTTGTGAGATGTATTTATGGTTTTATTTGTGTTTTAACTTTAAGTAAGAAATTAGTATTACTCCAATTGTCATATAAAATCAACTTACAAGGATTTTAGTTTTTTTTACAGTAAAGCCAGTAATAGAAGGCACAGGTAAAGTAGTTGCAAAAATAGCCTGATCAAAATACATAAAATATATGCGACAGATGTGCAGAGAGAAGTTGACTCGGCAAAATAGTCTTTGAGTATCTTCCTATTCTTGTCCATTCTTCTATCCATCAGCCTTTCGAGGTCCACTGGTTGTCTTCTTTAAGTCATCGGTCCACTTGGTCAGGTGACATCCTATGCTCTTTTTACCTAAATGTGGTCGCCACTCGAGGACATTTCTTCCCCATCGGTTTTCGATCCTTCAAGCCATATTGTCGGAGCATTGCCACTTCAGCTTGTTAATTTTTAGAGCTATGTCTGAAAGTTCTTCTACCAATTTCATCGTTGCAAATCATGTCTTGTTGCGAAATTCCTATCTTTTTAGACTTGCTAATAGATGTTAATGTGCTAGAACAATATTTATAAACGAAATGCGAATTATCCTACTAAAACATAGAATCTGAACACGTTAATACCACGTAAAACACATATTTGTTGTTGTGCTGTTAGAAAAAGAGGGGAATTCGTAAGTTCGTGCGAATATTATATATTTTACACTATTTCTAATTACAGAACGCATTGATTTGAATATTAACTTTAAGGTATACAGAAAATAGGCGAAACACACACAAGGTATATATAATTTATTAAATATTTAACATTTGTCTATCTGAGAGTGACAATACCTTTTTAACATCTTAACTTTTATTGTGTTAAATGAAGGCAATGTTTTCGTGGTAGTGCATTTTCCTCGAAATTTGTGTAATTGCTTGTAAGATTAGCCGGGAGAAAAGGATAGCTGTCACAAAGCTAAGTACATTTGAACAAACACTTTTTTAGAATCGTTGTCATTTGAAACTCGATGGAACGAAAATGCGATACGAAAGCAGTTGTCGGCGCTACAAATAGATTACGCTGTACCCATTTCTGAATTACGCTAACGATTTTACTTCGTAGCTTGTATAAGAGCTTAAGTTTTCTATATGCGAAATATTTGTTATGTTACACTTCTACGGCGCGTGTAGCATTTTATAAAATAAAGATAAACATAGAAACGCTTTCTACACTCATAGCCCCACAGTAGGATTTTCTCCTGTGTCGTGGGTGCCATGGACACACAAAGACGAATACACAAACACCCAGACCCAGAACAGAAATCTAAACTCATCAATCAGATGTCTGTCTGGCCGGGGATCGAACCCGGGACCCACTGCATGGCAGACCAGTACTGTGACCGCTCCGCCACGTGGGTCGTCAAGTACTGAATAATAGTTTTATTTGATGCCGATAATAAAACTTAAGTACTGAATAATAGTTTTATTTGATGCCGATGACAGATGCGTTGCCACTTCTTAGTATATACCAAGTAATACACTTACTTATACTATAATTATGTTTACATATGTCATGTGTTGGTTTTTTGCTAGGACACGTTGTTAACAATGACAATACATGTTAACAAGTATCTTTGACCAGTTTGTATAATGCTCGTATAAAATAAACACAGAATAATCCATAACCATTAAATTTGTCAAAGGGAAGGTCGTTTTAATTGCATAATCCTTAAAGGAATGTGAATGGTTTGATCGTTGGCTAGTCGTATCGGCAACGATAGACGAGTAGCGAGTGCTAAGCGAGGAAATGTAATATATCAATATTAGTAAACCAAAGTGTTTTTGTTACAATAACTTAGTGTGATATTTACTTAAAAACAACAAAATATGCATTTAATGGTCGGTTTTAGGTCAATGTTAAAGCTCGATATCGTCGGCTCATTGTTGTCTCACTGTTGAGCCAACCCTCAAAGAGAGACTAAGACTCGTCTAAAGATAAAGGAATTCCTTGCAACGGCACTGGAATGAATTAAACCACCTTTGAACATGAAGTTACTTTGAATTTGTTTCTTTAAAATTCTTCAAAGTTTAAAGTCATTAACCTTATATCATTGATGGACGAGTTTATTGTGCTTAAATACCTGCTTATTAATGTGTATATACATAAATACATGCATAATTTTGTTTTCGAGGGGGAATCCTTCAAAAGTTACCGACGCTTGGGAGCGACGCCTAGATATGTGGGATTTTTACCGCAATAAAATCCCCCGGTAGCCGTCTTCGGCGCTGTGAAAAGGACTCCGGGATCTCCAAAGGAACGCAACCGAAGCCGTCTGAGCGCATTGCCCCATCGGGTTTTACCCAGGTGAGCGGCTGGGCCCACCACACTGTCTGGTCTTTATCGGTATGTGACCAGTGACCACACATGCCGCCGTCCTTCCCGGGGTCGCCTGGCTGGACGGTTCGAGCTCCCACTCTTGCTGACCGCAACCTCGGAGACCTCTTTTAGTCGCCTGTTATACCAGGCAGGGTATACAGTAGCCCTATTCTGATCCTGGAACTATAAGTACAAATGATGTATACTACCGACTCATTTATTTGTCGATGTCATAATCGAAATAACATCCTTTTAGTGTACGTAGGCTTTCATTTTAGCGCACTTGTGAAATCTGATCAGCTATTTTTGAATTGAAGTCTTGTTTATTTCCATACATTACATGAATACCTAAATCTCGGTACCTAATACTCGGTAACTCTGACGAATTTGTTTGTAAACAGTCGCTTAACCATTCTCTGTTGGACATGGCAGTGCAGCCCCGGATCCGTAGACGTTAACAAATTGGTTTGAAATATTCAGTGAGGACAAACGAGGTACAACCGTAAAGGGATTAATTTTTCCTCACAGCATTCAGCCCTAACCCCTCTGCATGTTTTGTTGCCCTCTGCCGATTGTAAATATAACTCACTTGATGATACAAATTGGTGACAACACCTTTATAATATGAGTACATCTTTAGGATTAAATAATTACTTTCTTTTTTTATTATATTGGAGTAGCAAACGAGAATGCAGTTCATCTGATAGTAAGTAGCTCCTGCTGCCCATTGACATCTATAATCAACCCCAGATAAGATCTATTTTACCTGTTGTTGGCCACAGATGCGTTGCTACTCCTGAAGAATATGTTGGAACGCCTCGGATAATGTCTCCCTTACCACACCCTTCAGAATAGAACACAGTAGCACTACATTGCTGTTATAAGGCAGAAATAGGTGTAGCGGTGGTGCTTCCGGAATCGAACTATAAAGAGTTCTACCACCTTCAAAAATTACTGATATTTTGGTACTGAATCAGGGTAATTTTGCAATAAAAAAAAGAACTGACAACATAGTATTTTAAAGGGATAAGTGAGTTTTATAAGTAAGTCATTAATTACATTTTCGTCCATACTCATACAATTTATGCAAAATCAAAATGAGAGGTGTCCTCCTTTGTGTGTGATTTTGAAATAAAATTCTACGTTATTAAAACAAGAGTCAAAAAGCAAGATAAAATAACCAATGTGCTAAAATTGAATCTGACGACCGGCGTGGCGGAGCGGTCACCATACCGGTCTGACACGCATGGGTCCCGGGTTCGATCCCCGGCCAGCCAGAAATCTGAATGATGAGTTTAGATTTCTGTTCTGGGTGTGGGTGTTTCTGTATTCGTCTTTGTGGCACCCACGACACAGGAGAAAATCCTGGTGTGAAAGCGTGAATTATCTTGACTGGATTTTCTCAGGCAGCATAACGTTAAATGTAGATTAGAGCTTGCCTCATTTGGTATAGGTTATGTCTTCTAGACGAAGTGGGGCAGATTTAAATTTAATAAGCAGCAGGGCCGGAGGCAGAGAACGGATTTCATTAAAAAATTTATACCTTACGCTACGAATACCAACTTTCCGTTCGATATGGGACTGAATGCATGTATTCATTTTGTTACAACTGGTTGGTTATTTATTGAATACTATGTTTGGGGCTAAAAATTATTGCTTTTGACGTACAACTTCATTTTGAATGTTGTAATTTTTATTTAAATGCACAATTTGGAAATTGAGTGACTTTCATATTGATTATTATAATTGCACACGCAATATGTAATTAAACTCCGATTTGCTGATTCTGTAATAAATACATTTTACGAACTTCTCTATATTGAAACAAGTTATCTCTAAAATCAGAGCCGTTTGGTCACCATACTGTACGCTTTCCTCGCCTCTGTTCGCGGGCTGAGTACGTGAAAATTTTAAAGCAATCTTTCCTACTACCATTTGTTTGGTTTAGTTTCGTACGGCTTCAATGAACTTGATAAATATGGTGAACGTATATAAATATATTGTACTCCCGATTTGCGGATGTATTTCGTACGAGCTTCCTTGGTTTTGTCTTCAATACAATGGAAATATTTTATTTGCGAGCGATTTAACGTCACATATCATATAGCGTCATGACTTTATAACTCTTATTTAAATTTGATTTTTGAAGCAACTTCTTCGGGAATTTTTGTGGTGGGAAAAACTATTGATCTCGCGACGCATTGCCCATATATTGTATATGAATGTACGTAGATACACATGCATGCATGTTTCTTTTTTAAGTTTTCACTACTATCTGCAGTCCTCATGACTGCCTCCGAGATTTTTTTACGATTTTACAATATAGAAAAATAACGTGTTCGATGACTATGAGTAGATATGCTATACCTACTCATGAGTAAACCTTTAAAACTTACAAATGTTTAAAAACTTAGGTACATGTGGTCCGATAGTTACCGTTCTATTGCACTAAGTTGAAATGCCTGTGTTTAGTATTTATTTATTTATTAAATGCATACCAACTAAGTACATACAAAAAAGTAAACAAATTAAAAATTCCACGACATTATAGTTACATGCACTGAAGTTACATGTTTGCACATCATTTTTAGAAAAAAAAAAAAATTAGATAATACATAATTTTAGTTGCTGACCGTTGTTTAACAATGAAATGGGTGCGAATATTAAAAATAAATAATTAATTAAACGAAATGTTTCACAGCGCTGTATTTTTTTTTCTTAAACTAATAGTAAATCGTGATAATAGTATCGTGAATACTTGCAAATATAAAGTAACATTTTGAAAATGTATTCTAATTCAGAAATTAACATGAGTTGAATCAATGCTCGCGCTAAAAACCAGTTAGCTTTCATTCAATCAAATTGGGTACTAATTACTTATCTGCAGTTCGACCGTTGTTGATCCTATAATTTGACGGACATTTCGATTGCATCTCTCCATCCCTCGACCAAACGCGCCAGCCGGGATTGCGTTATGAAGTGCTGATGATACTTCTTGATCCTTATGAATATAATTTGTAATAAAATTACTTTTCGATTGTTATAATCAATGGCTCATTTCAAGCACTGTTATTGCTCCGTTTATAAATATTATCATGTAAATGTTTTGTAAACGGTTAAATTGTAGTCTATCAGAGTTAGTTACTATTGCCATGGACTGGATTTGGATGGACGACCGCTTCTTCCGAGAGGCGCTTCTGTGCTTTTCACATTAGACATTAAGCTGCGTAAACGGCTATAAATAGGGATATCTTAGTTTTATCATAGTATTGTAGTCGCAAAAAATAATGTAATACCTTAAAGGAAGTTCTGATATATCTGACATGGCTTGGATCCTAACCCGTGGATAGTTTTTTTTCACCAATCTAAGTTGCGGTAGGGTCGTCGAATGTGCGTTTCGCAGATCTGATTACCCGGTACGAAATTTTATTTATTTCCTCAATTAATTACTTCTAGTAGTTATTCCTCTTAACATTAATAATCAAGTTGCTGTCATTAGCTGTGTAAATAATAAATAGAGCGACCGAATATGTATCAAACACAATTTCTTGCGGTATGATGCGTTTCATTGGGTAGTCCCGATTGATTACCAATATCCGGTCACTTTATAATACGAGAGCACTAGCCAAATATCATAGCTAGCGCACTAGCTATGATATTTGGCTAGTGCGATAAATTACGTTTTAGATCAGTGTACAGTGTATGTATAAATTAAATATTTGCTACATAGGAACCTACCTATTTAAAGAACTTTTGAGGGAAATAACATAAAATACTCATAGTTTAATTAACAGGTGTAAGATACTACAAACAAGAGGATAATGTCGTTTAGATTAGTGGGACTTAGATCTTCTTATTTCTAAAACTTAGCCGCTTCCTTGCCGTCGACGGATGTACTTAAATATCTACTTGCTTTTAGGGTTGCCAGTAGTACTTTCGGTGATGAACGAATTTTCAATAAGTTCCAGGGTTTATAAAGTAGTAGAACCACCTACTTCTAGCCTGAAGCAGTTCTCGCGTTTCGCTGGAAGGGTGTGGTTGCCGGCTCACTTATAAGTATATATACTTATATTAGGCGACCATATTAGTCTGGTGGGCGGCTGTAACCACTTACCATCAGGTAGACTGCATGAACACTCTAGGCATGTCTAGGCAAAAGAAGTACAGGTCGCCCCCCGTCCAGGTGAATCGATGACCTGAAGAAGACAGTGGGAAACCGTTCGATTCAGAAGGTACACGACCGGTGGGAGTGGCGCCATTTAGGGGAGGCCTATGTCCAGCAGTGGACCTTGATGGCTGGATGAGGCTCATGGATGAATGGATAGCTAGACTGCATACAAAACAAAAAAATCCACCTGCTTACTTACTGTTCGACGACAAAACGGGACAAACTGGTTCAACAACAACCTACCCTACTCTTTTAAAGATAAAATTTAGATCATTCTAAATTTTATCTTTAAAAATCAACAGTAGTCAAATAATTGTAATAAGGAAATGAGAATTATACATTTAAGCAGTTTTAAATGCAACGCGATCTTTATATACATTTACAATATTTACAACATATTAAAAATTTCGCGTGTCTGTACATCGCATACAAGTATTTGCCAATAAAGTAGTTTAGAGGACAAAAAATAAAAGGTATTTCAATAATTTTTAGAATCTTTTTGTCTATTTCATTAAACCAAAACAACTGAATTTATCAGATATAGATCTTAAAGTAAGATTTTGTTTTTATTTTATTGAAATCCATGTACTCTATCATAAGTTATTACAATTTAAATATGTCACATATTTTTAAACGCGGATGAATCCGCGGGGCATATTTCGTCCCAAATAAAATGTAACCAAGAAAGCACAAATAACGGTTTATCTAAATGTACCTAAATCAAGAGTGGAGCTCCATTCATGTCAGTTGCAGCTTTTCAGCGAGATTTAACAGGACAAGTAACTTCAACATCTGGTTATACAATATACGAGTACTTAACAAAAGAGCTAAGATAATGTAGAAATACGTTTATACTGAATTTCAGAGCTTTAGATCACTATTCTGTTAAGGTACTTACACAAGATCCATCTGTAGCATATTTCATAACACCTTTAAATTTACAAAATGATATACTTTTGAGGATAATAAAAAGCTACGCTGAGTAAGAGGTTGGATGGAAAATGGAAAAATAATGGTAAAATAATAAAATTTTAATTAGATAAAGGAAAGGAATAATGGTAAAGTTGTGATTAGATTTGTACGTTGTAAAAATAATGATAATATTGTAATGAGATTGTGATTAGCTTTGTACGTATGATAATGTCAAGCGAATAAATTTTCATTTTTATCAATTTATCATCTGTATTGTGAAAATACAATGATGTGTGTTTACTTGTATATGGCAGGATTAAGTTCCTAACGCAGTCCGAGTCCGGGTAAAAACACAATATCAGCTTGCTTAAAATTTATTAACTGAAAATAGAAATACAATAATACAATGCAGGCTAGAACAAACAAAAATTAAGAATGGACTACCAAAAAAAAAACGCTGGTCGCCGCTTCCATTGATCGTTTTTCTCTTTTATGTTTATTATTTTTAAGCAGTCACGTTTTTCGTTTTTATTACAATTAATTTTTTTAATAAGTGCGTATAACTCTTTAAGGCCACGAAGAAAACTGTTACATGAAGCTAGCGCCCGACACTTCCTGCAAAGCGTTTATTTAATTAAGTACACAATAGAATCTTTGAGTAATGGTTTTACGATACAAAGCGAAATGTCGTTGACAATCAACTACATAAGACACTGGGTGTGACACTGGAGGGATTGGAATTGGTAGGAAATGTATTGTTTAGTTATGGAGCCTCTATTAGTAACAAGCTATGACAGCCTAGTAGTTGAAACTCAGCTTCTCAATCTCGGGGTTCAAGATACGGACACAACTTCCTTTTTAGCGAAATTAATTCCATATTAGATATAAAATATCATTTGTTTTAAGGGTAACGAAAACATAGAGAGGACCTACACGCCTGAGAATTATTAAAAAGTTCTCAAAGATGTGTGAAGAGTACCATTCGTAGCTATCAGCTTAATGGACTATAGGCCTGAGACAGATGGCCAGAAAGGTTGTAGCAGTTAATAGAAACATTGTTCGTGAATGTTGCCATTGTGTTTATTTTATGTAATGCCAAATTGATTTGGCCATATTAAAGCGTAACTTTACGCAATTTAATTTTTTTCAAGTGCTTATTAACTAAATATTTTGAACTGACTGCATTCTAGATGTATGCTGGGTTATTAAAAATCGTTTTTATGTACACCATCTAGACCATATAATCCAGTATAATTCAATAATTTACATCACCTTTTTTGAACATCAATATATATATTTGTCTGTAACTGGTTTGGGCAAATTATATGCCTCAATGTTGAAATTTTGACTCCGTAACAGTGTTCTCAACAAGATCTATGCAATGCTCCAACTTGGATATCCTTGTTTGACTATAGAATATCTTAGAAAACCACAAATTGATGTGAACTACGTATCGTGGGTCGAATTGCGAAACTTTGAGTTATGGTCGGAGTTTGCGAACAAGCATATCAAATTCTAATTTGAAACAGATGACTTGTTTGTTGGTTAGAATCCTTGTCATTAAGGAATTCATTGTTTTAGACTTGATGAATTACTTGTATATCTAAATAAATACAAACCATTGTTTGTTTACTATGCGTTCCGAAACAATTGATCGGATTACGATGAAACCCTCGCGAGTGTCCCTACCAATACCAATGTATTGGTAGGGACGCTCGCGAGGGTCCAGGCTCAAAAAATCTATATACCCGAATATGTACTGCTGTCGGATTAAAGTTGATATTGAGTAAAGAAAAGTCTTTATATATGATATTGAGTAAAGAAAAGTCGTACCCAACGGGTAAAAACGGGACCTTATTACGAAGACTTCGCTGTCCGTTTGCTTGTCACCAGACTGTATCTCATGACCCGTGATAACTGGACTGTTAAAATTTTTACAGATGATGTATTTCTGTTGCTGTTATTTCAAAAAGACTATAAAATATAATAATATAAATATTTAAGGGGGAGGGGAGGGGGCTCCCATAATACTAATGCGATATATTCACAATAAAAATAAATGATTAAATAAAATAAATATTTAATGGGAGCCTCCATACAACAAACGTGACTTTTTTGCCGTTTTTTACACATAATGTACGGAACCTTGTCGTGCGTCCGATTTATACATCGCTGGTTATTTTTATATTACGTGGCATTGCGACGCATTCCAGGTACAGTTGTGTTTCATAAAAAAATATGACATATAGATATTATTAATTGATTGGTGCACAAAATCACAAATTATTTTATAATTTTTAAGTTACTTCCGTTGCACCTAAAAAGATAAGCTAAAAAAATTGTTAACAAGCAAATAACATAATAATGCCTACTTATTAAATGTACATATCTGGTCTACTCATGTTACATTACTAATATTATAAAAGCGAAAGTTTAAAGGATGTATGAGGGTTGGTTACTACTTCACACAAAAACTAGTGGTTAGATTTCACTGAAATTTGGCACACAGATACATAGTTTATGACTTGGATCAAACCAATAATATTTTTTTTTAAAACACGCTTTCAACACTCATAACCCTACACTAGGATTTTCTCCTGTATCGTGGGTGTCATGGACACAAAGACGAACACACAAACACCCAGACCCAGAACAGAAACTTAAACTCATCATTCAGATTTCTGTCTGGCCGGGGATCGAACCCGGGACCCAATGCATGTCAGACCGGTATGGTGACCGCTCCGCCACGTGGGTCGTCAGATATCGTTAATCGTGGTAGTTTCAGATATCG
>MOOZ01000093.1:892333-902508 GCA_002930495.1 Cecropterus lyciades | reverse complement strand
TTCCCCATCGATCATCGGTCCTTCGAGCGATGTGGCCGGCCCATTGCCACTTCAGCCTGCTAATTTTAATTTTGTTTCTTACTCATTTACATAAAATCGACTGATTCGTTTCTATTAAATTTGGCACATTGTTAGTTTATGGCCTGTAATAAGACACAGGAAACTTTTTACTGTGGAATCATAAAGCGGGCAGAGTTGCTGGAAAAAGCAAGTAAGTACAAGCATTTGTAATGCCTACAAATATACAGATAAAAAATCAAAAAATTATAGAAACCTCTATTATTACTTATTTTTTGTCCTCCAATAATTTATAAGATCACCTTGGGATACACCTAACTATAATTATGTGATACAACAAGACATAATTATACCTACCTAATTACATACAGTAAAATCATTGATGCTCATATTTCCAATCATCATAATGTACAGATCAGTGCACACGAAAATCTCTCCTCTCAATAACCTTCTTTGATACTCGAAATAAAATATACTAAATATATATGTACGAAATAATAAATACGAGTATGAGTCAAATAAAGTTATAATACGTAGAACTTTGTCCCTGTTTATTCCGTATGTTACTAATTGCCTTGTTATTTTTAACTTGATTGTTTTTTTATATTTCCTCTTCAGATAATATGTATCTTACTTATTTATTCATTGGACTAATCTATTTCGTTTTAATTCTATAAGGTTCTGTAGCATTTTTGAGTAATACGAAGGTAAATAGTGTAATCATTTCACTCATGCTTCAATATTTGCGCATTGTAGTAGTTTAAGTATTATCGCCTATTATGATCTGATGATATGATAATAAAATTTTACCTTCTATGTATGCATCGAAGGTAAAATTGAAGTTGTAGTATTTTAATATTAGATCTGAAGAATGAGATATTAGATCATAATATATTTATGAAAATGTCAATGTAATATCAGTTCTAGTATCAGCACGATCTAGTATCAGCATGGATGAGACTTTTCTGCTATTTAGTAACATTTTTTACTTCGAAAAGGTTATGGAAAATTTCGAACGATATACCTTATTATGCGGTCGATGCTGTCCTGAAGTGGGGCGGCTGCCTGGTCGTTCGCGGCTCGTTCCTCGTGGTCCTCGCTGACTCCGCTGACCGATATGGACGTATCTGGTGGAACCATTCTTCAAAAAAAAAAAGCAGAATTTGAATCTATTCCGATTAATTCCTTAGAGTAAAGGACAATCAATCCCTTAAGTTACCTCTATCCATGTTTCGCTTTTAAAAGTACGCAACAGTAAAGTCCTAGAAATCTTTTAATTCGTATCATACATATACTCGTAATTGTACAAACTTCTATTTAGCAGCAGTGTTATCACTGCTATGTAAAATTATTACATTCTGCTTCACAACGGGAAACTAAAGTTATTTGGGTACATCTTCGGATTTTCATCGGGTTGGACTCCTGTGTCCTTCCTACGAGTCTATTTTCTACGTTTCTTCAAAACGATCACTCGTGATCATGTGATCGTATTGAAGAAACGTAATAAACTCTTAACGACTAAAGACTCAGTTGACATTAGATTGACCTCGGCACATGGCTTCACTATCGTAAAGTAATGTTTCGAGGTGGATTTAGTTTTAATATTCTTATAATATCAAAGTAAAAGTTATTCCACTAACGAGAGTTTTCTGAAAGACAGTAACACGCGATCCTTATAGCTATTGGGATTATTGATGGAATGTCGTAGGTAATAACGACTTGGAAACTTTTCCAGCATTTTCTTATCTGGATACATTGGGGTAACGGCGACAGTTCTGAAGGGCCTGATAGATTTGTAAGTCATGTGCGTTAGATGGGAAGGACTGATGCTGAGATGATTGTCAGATATTATTCGAATTTTATTGTAAAGGACATTCACGATTAATCTAGTGTTTCTTGGAGGTGATGTTTGAGATTATTTTCATTCAATTTTATATTTTTGATATACTGAGATGGTGAAACATATTACGTAAGGTACGAAATAACTTAGTAGCTGTATGTACCCTTGCTTCTATTCAGAATGTATCACATCAGAATCTTCTCCTCAGTGAAAATCAGATTTTCACTAAGAAGATTGTGAGTTGTTATTAATATTTAATAAATGATAATAGCACTCGAACTTCCATTTTCCAGAATACAAAGTTTTCAAAGTAATCAAATGAAAGATCGTTTTATCAATAATCTCATTAAATTACGAACTCACAAAACTCATAATGAACTCCACAAATTATAGTCTGTTTACGTACCAAAAGTTTTGTATAAGAACTTTGAACAAAACAGTCTTAATGACGAAAAAGCTACAACTTATAAATGTTATATATATTATAATACTAGCAGATCCCGGCGGTTTCGCCCACGTTAGAAAATGCCTAATAACGTGAGTGATTTGGTAAACTGAGTTTCTGTACGGGAGGGGTGCCCCCCCTCCCCCGCTTAGAAGGCTTCTTCAAACGATGCCCATAAATAAGTCGAAACTTGACATGAAAGGTCCTGCTATTTCAGAATTTTATCATCCTCCCTTAAAAGGTCATCGTTGGACTTAGGTACATCGTTTTCTATATTACATAAACTTTGGTTAGCATTTCTGAAATTTTACAACTGCCCTTGATTTACTTAAAACAGATTGTTTACATATTGACCACTTTTAACGAAATGTTTTATTAAATCAAGTAATAAGCTGCTAAAATTTGCAAATGCACATAGAGCCAAGCAAACTAATGTAGGCATTGCAGTCTCGTGTTTTTATTTCTCTGCTTTACATCTGTACGCGTGGATAAATATATAAACAGATAATGTTAGAATTCTTTGTGTGCGAGTAAGACTCGCACCTGGGCAGTTTTTTTGTCTATTTACATTTTTGTACATATATCTATTTACATTTTATTACTTTAGTAAATAAAATAGTAACATTTGTAGATTTAAAAGAGTATATATTTCTAACAATACGCTACTTAAAATGTCCATGACCAGTCATGGACTTTTTAAGTTTTTAAATTTTGAATATTGTTTCAATATTCAAAATTTAAAAACTTAGAATTCTGTTACAGTCTACAACTTTAGTATTTTTTTACATTATTTTACTTACATTTTATGTAAGCTTTATTTATGAAAATGCATCACTGTAGGCTATGTTAATAGTGTTAATTGTAGGTGGCAACAAAACATATTGATTTTCAAGTGATCCTACTCGACAAAGGACGACGTATAAAAGGCCATATGCCTATGAGAAAAACACCTTTTTCTTAGGTCGATGCCAACCATCGAGAAAGTTTGTCCCTGGGATTCATTTATTGTAAGGGCAAACGGGGCCGTTGATGATTGTTGCTACAATCACGTTGTCACATGGTCCAATCCTATTCCAAAAGTATTGTGCTATAACACATATTAGGCTTTAATTTCTCAATAGTATAATGGGAGTACCAACTTTCAATTATAAATTGTGAGATGGCAAGCCGGCAGGATTGAGGGAATTTAAAAATTCTTGTGGGTAGTGCGGCGTGGTACTATCTTCGACATTACACACGCTGTCAATTGATTTGTAACATTTAAAATCATCGGGTACTTTTTCCACAATAATTTTGTTTATCTCATTTACTGACTCGTTACTCGGTGATAATATAGCTCTGGAACTAAGCCAGGCCTACGCTGATACGAGGGGCCATACTGGCCATTGCGCGGCGGCGTTGGTGTTTATTTTCTTAACTTCGTAATATCTTCTGAATGGAATGTCCGACTTAAGTAATTCAAAAATTTATCTACAGGTATTGGAACAGTTTTGTATATGAAATAATTTATTTGGATAAGGATTAATACAAAAGTATGGTTATCATAGCCTGATTTTGGTCAGCTTTTTTATTAACTTTTATAGAGTAAAAAGTGGTTGTAGTGACATAACTACAATAGTTGGACATATAGCATAGGTAGTTTTCGATTTTATCGCTTTCAGACAGACAGAAAGACGCGGCCGGGGACTTCTTTTTATAATATCGCAATTAAGTGAGGAAATTTAGTAATATTTTAGTATATATTTTTGAATTTTTATTGAGATTCTATATTATTACGAATATCACCGTTTATGACTAGTCTTTTGGTTTCTATTACATTGCCATTGGTATTAATATAAATGCTATATTTGCTGCAATTAGAATATATTGAAAACTATTTGTATACACCTTATCCTCTAAGGTATATATTTATTTGGTTTGTAATAAAATTTATTTCGTATAACACGAGAAGCTCGAAAAATATCATTACGGTGGGGAAGTTGCCAAAAGTTGAAAGTTGAAGAGGAAAAATGTTGTAGTCACGATATATCTGTGAGTGAGCCTTACGAGAGGAAAGTGTATACCGCATATTGCCAATATTCAGTAATTGGAGCACTGGAAAAGGGAGAAAATATGTACTAACACGTTCAGTAAAGAAATGAACTATGAATTTTCTCCATATGCGTGATATGTATGTGTATTTTTTGAGTTCACTTGAACTCTAAAGTTAATTTGGTTTATCTATTGTAGATAAAAATAAGGTTTGTAGGATAAGTAACGTAAAAAGTCAAATGAATGTTATGAAGCAAATGTGCAATCTAAATGTAAAAATGAAATGTTATATGTTATGTTATGTTTCTCAGTTGTTTATTAAAGTAAATATCAAGAATTTTTTCAGAAGGCAAAGAGTAAATTTCTTCAGCATAGAAACTTAGGCGCCGGGTGGACAGGTGTGTAAAGCATGGGGAAGCGGATCTGCATCGTTTGGCATCGTTTTATTCAAATTATTGTATTTAACACGTTGTAATGTAATTAAAACAATTAAACTAAACATGCAATGTACGGTAGATAGTGCACCTGCTCAATAAACTTCATCAAAATATACAGAACAGACGATACGATAGCGTTCTTACTTTTTATCCATGCCGCCTCTGTATGGCCTGCGCCTTAGACTCGCCGACGAGCGAAGTTAAAATACTTTGGACAATTTAATTTCGTAAAAGCTTCCTCTCTTGACATTTTGTTGAACAAATTAGAAAAATATCTCATTATGATAATGGACTTGTAATTATATTTTACGTGCTTTAGTGGTTTATAATCTGCAATTAGTTTTACTAACCAACATTTTCTGAAAGAAAAGAGACTACGCAATCCAAATGATCGCACAATGTAACGACGTTTTTACAAGATTTAAGTAGCAATCATGCATTCACCGGGTAATGAGTGGTTGCTGCCGTCGATGGACATCTGTAACAACCTCAAGGCTAAGTGTGGTGTAACCGCTCGGCCACGGCACGCCACGACAGCGACAGCTCAGAGAGCGGAGTAACAAATTTGAAGTATGTATGTAAAATGTATGTATGTTACGGAGTCGATTAAATGAATGACCAAAGTTAAGCATAAAGTTAAAATCAAAATAAAATAATTATATCCAGAATATGAGGGTATGAATTAAAGGGTTTTAGTATTGTTTATATTTTAATTTAATACTATCACTTTAAATTAAATTAAAGACAAAATGAAGAGACTATTTTTTTTATAGTGTGGAAGCAGCAAACGAGCATGCAGCCCACCTGATGGTAAGTGGCTACTGCCGCCCATGGCCATCTCTAATCAATTCTAGATAAAATCAAAGTGTCACATAAGCTACAGTTAGCCACAGATGCGTTGCTACCCCTGAGGACTGAGATGGAAGGCCTCAGAAAAGTATGTCTCTCTTACCACACCCTTCAGACCAGAATACAACAGCGCATAACACTGCTGTTATAAGTCAGAAATAGGTGTGGCGGTGGTGCTTCCGGAGTCGAATCACAAAGAGTTCTACCACCTTCAAAGTACGTCCGTCAAAAAAGGGTTTAAAGTGTAAATACGTCCAAATTTTTAGCGCTTAGAGCCTTAGTCCAAATTTGACGTTGTCGCTTAATGCCGTGGCATGGTCAACGCGTCATTTCCGTCGGTCATCAAGCGAATGTCGGTCTAATATTTGCTTTAAGCGACATTAACTTGGTATTGCAAGCGTTTAATATGTACGTGTACGTTATTATACGTCCATGAAAGTACGCTGCATTGTAGCAAAACTTGCTGGTAATCCGCTTGCAGCGTCAAGTGAGTGTTTCGTGGCCCACGGGTCAGCACGATGCCGAGGCCGAGCGGTAACCCATACAAATAATTTACCGGTTATTTAAGTCGCCTTGCACTGTATGAATGTACCGCGAGGTCACAAAGCGAGAAACAGGTGCCCGCATGAATAACTAAAGAGAGGTCTCTTGAATATTTCAGATGCGGAGGAGGTAGCCAACTTTTCTTCTATTTTCAAACGTCCGCCGGACGTTAGCGAATATTTAAACCGGAAGTCAGTTGGTTTGTTACGGAAAAAATGTTGGATACAAAAGCAAAATATGTATTTGATATCACTGGGTCTTTCTTTTTTACGTTTTTGACTGTTGTTGACCTCTAAAATGTAATTTGTCTTACATCATATTTAAGTTCTATTCTATTATGTCTACAATGAAATGAATACAAATCAACTGCTTATAAGGTTTCCTTTTTATGAATAAAATCCGTTATCATTGTTATATTTTGTGAGTTTTTAGCTCAATCAGATAGGGATCAATCAATACGATTGAGCTAAAACTCTGCATACACGTTTGGTTTGGATGACCAGGGATGATTAGCTTCGTGACGTCATTTTAAATCCAACATAGCGGACGACCCAAAATGGCGAGCCTATTGTTTTTTATGGACCCAGAGTTACGGCTATCAAATAAGTTTATAAAAAAAAATGCGGAAAAAAAATTAATCGTTATTAGCATGATTTTAAAAACTTCTATGATATTAATTTATTTATACTTAATATATAAGTAACCAACGATCATGAAATTCATCCATTGGTAAGTATCTACTGCTAGATAAGATTCTGTTTTGACCTGAGGTCAGGCACAAAATCGTAACTACCTGTAAGGATTAAATTGGAAGTGTAGTAACATTGCCGTTAGTTATTAAAAAAATAAATAGAAAGGAAAAATATGTCTTAAAATATGTAAAACTCGTGAGGATGCTTAATGAATCAAAGCATGAACGTTGGTTTTTCGCGAAAACAAAATTAGGTTACGGTCTGAGGCATGTTTTCTAAATTGAATACATTACAGCCTAATTTAACAAAGTCAACAATTCTCTGAAAATTGAACAGGTGAAAAATAACATTTTTGATTAAAAAAATACAATATGTATCTATAACTTTTTTTAAGGCAAAACTAACTCTACCTAATTTCTGAAAGTTTAATAGTAAGAGCTTAAGTTAGTACGTTTATTATCTAAATATGCTCCGGGCATTTTACCTTATGATGGAAATTCCTAAACCTTATCTGTTGATGTAGAAGCATCTGTAGTACAGTATCATTGTATATTTCTTAGCTATCATTGTATATTAGATTGGTAAAAAAAGAAAAATATGTGTACGTCAAGATCCGGATACTTGCACTTTTCTACAACACCGTTTTTTTTTACGAAGATCTTGAAGGTGGTAAAATTATGGAGAACTACGACGTCTACTGGTGGTAAAATTATGGAGAACTACGTGACCTAACAATAGAACTATTTTTATTGTTTGCAAAAAAAGACGATTGTGGAGTGCTGACATATTTGCAAATAGGAAAAGATAATAAGTATGTGTGAAAAGGCAATATTTCGAAATAATAGTTATACACTTCAATTGACTTGACTTTGATTATTCGATATATATAAATAGCATTGTCAATGGCTGCTATGTTCGGGTCCAAGGATGTTGTAATGAGACAGATATACTTATCCGTAACAATTTAGCCATGACGCTTAGCTTATCACACACACAGGATACATAGATCCTTAAAGGCGGCAGTTGCCACTTAGTCTCAGATGGACTGCATGTTCTTTTCTTACTAAGTACTATAATAAAAAAGTGTGTGTGTGTGCAATTCTGTGAAACTTTTGAAAAGTAGTCTATGAGAGAAAGAAAATGAGATTGAGATGTAAGGAATTGAGATGGATATAGAGTATCATGAACATTAGGATAACTGTAAGGTTTATTTTTTATTACCAAGCTTAGAAATATATTTTAATGTAAACTATTATATTACATATAGTACATTTTAATAAACTACACATAATACATTTTAATATAAAACACTATATAATGTATTTTATCACATTCTCTCGCCGACTTAATCCTACACATTTATGTTTGTTTCTCTATCGAGTTCGAACGAAACGATTCTAAAGAATTTTCGGTTCATGGAACACAGTACACGAGTAAATCATTTGTCTATTCACGTATTATGTGTGAGAGGGTACAAATATCTGCGCGTCGCACACGGGTCGACACACTTTCATAAATAATAGCTGTGCGTTATAAAGATTCATGAAGGGTCCTTTAAGAACATTTATCTACATGTGAACTTGGCACCCGAATCTGTTATACTCGTACGATTTATTCGCTACTGCTACTTTCGTGTGTGAGTACTTTGGGCTGTAATTGCTTGCGGAGTTTTGGCCGCTGCACATGCTTGTTATGTATCCATGCAGAGTGTTTATACTGGGACAGTCTGGACAGGGATATTTAAGTGCATTATAACAATACTCATGAATGTACCTATACCATTATAAAACAGGAGGGATATCACGAATATATTGTAGAAAATATAATCAATCTTATTACTGTTATAAAAGGAATAGTATCAGGGCTTTATTTTTTTTCTGTCTGCAAGATATTTACATATTACAGCTTCTTTATTTAGTCCCGGATGACCTGGATGTAATTATCAAAAGTTTTCATTATACTTACATAACTTTTCGAAAGAAGTATAAATCCGATCACATTATTTTCTGTAAGTCCATAAAATACTTATACCAATTCCTGAAATCCTTGTATAAATATATGGTTACACTGAGTATACATCTTCTGCAGTATCTAGCGGGAAAGTTTCGACTGCGCTATCAAGTTGAAAGGTAAGATGAGTTATACTCTCCGTGTTTCCCAAGGCGGGTAGTGCCACTATATTTTTTGGTTCACCGGGGTCCATTTATTACGGAATTTAGGGCATGGTTCGTTTTCACATGCATTAATTTTCAGTTTTACGTAAGATATACTAATTATCATCAAGATAATAAGTGTCATGTAACTTCTATTTTTGAGAGAATATTAAAAGTTGACTGAAAATTATTCTTAACGAATATTACACATATAGTCATCATCTCTTAGATTGTTCATTCATCGTTTCATGCCTGGCGGGTGATGGAATCGAACCTTTTAAGTGTAAGACATGAATGATGACGAGACTTAGTTATTCAGTTTTTATCGTCCTCACGATAACGGTTACCTATAGTCATCTCACTATTTTTCCATAATGTATAATTTAATTTCGATGTATTGATCATTGACCTGTTAGCACTGCAGTATGTGTGTATAGATTTTCTCGTATTTACCTGTCTGTGGTCTCGGTTCTCTGCTATAAATTACCACTTTTCTCTTGTTACGTGTAGTCAGCAATAAACTACCTCCAATTAGTTGCAGAGGCGAATCCTCGGCGGAACTGTAATCAGAACTGAGTGTAGAGTGTAAACATTGAGGGTTTTCCGAGCTCTTGGGAGCATATAACTCTGGGTGAGTTAAATGTTAGAATGTTTTGTAACTTATATGAAGCGTGAAATCGATGGTAATGGAGACTTTTGGCTATCTTTGTAAAAAATATAAAAGAGTGTCCGAATTCATAATAACTCAACTTATTTACCGCTTTCAGTTCCTCTAAGCATCCTTACAACCCGAGGATAGAAACTAGAGACTGAAATCGTTTCTTGCTGTTCATTTTGGTTAATATATAATATTAGAGAATAAAATAAAATATTAGAGAATAAAAATATAAAAGTATTTGACATCTTTTGACAACATTGCAGGCTAAACTACGAAAGTTTGAATCATAAATTCGGTCAAAATTTTCATATGATCTTGTCAGCTACTAAGAAAAGATTTAGAGAATTTTTAACTCCTAAAAGGGCAAAATAGTTATGCAGGATGAAAATATAGAATAAATTAACGTTCTGAACTAAAAATATTTATGTAAAAACACTTTATTAAAACTATACCCAGTTTACTAATAAATATGTGCTTAACTTATATTTGACTACACATACATTTATTTA
>MOOZ01000093.1:878928-891759 GCA_002930495.1 Cecropterus lyciades | reverse complement strand
GCAAAATAGTTAGTTAAACAGGTTGAAAATATATAATAAATAAACGTTCTGAACTAAAAATATTTATGTAAAAACCACTTTATTAAAACAGTTTACGAATAAATATGTACTAACTTATATTTGACTACACATACATTTATTTATACGGCCTTAGAGCCTATAAATTTAGCTACTTGGAAATAAATATGTTTTCTAGCGTGGTTGACGTTGACGACCGTGGTGGAGCGGTCACCATATCGGTCTGACACGCAGTGGGTCCCGGGTTCGATTCCCGGCCAGACAGACGTCTGAATGATAAGTTTAGATTTTTGTTCTGAGTCTGCGTGTTTATGTATTCGTCTTTGTGTGTCCATGGCACCCACGTCACAGGAGAAAATCCTACTGTGGGGAAACGTAAACGTAAACGCTTTCTACACTCATTGTAGAAAGCGTTTACGTTTACGTTTCTAATAAAGTAGGTTTAATTACCCGTTGAAGGTAAGTCCTCGGCGGACGAAGTAATCCCAGAGCGAGTGTAAAGTAAATATTGGATGCTTGCAGGACCGTTGGAAGATTTACGTCTTTTGTATAAAGTGATATATTTAGGTAAAGTAAGTTTGCATATAAATTAGTTTATTGGTAGTGGTGGATTTTTGTTAATTAAATAAGCGTTATTAAAAACAGTTTAAGCGCTGTTTTTTCTGGTTTCAGAGTTCTCATTCGGGCACCGCTCAGCGGATAGGATTCCAATCTTATTTGAAGTAGAGCAGAAGCGATTACACTATTTTTATTATGTGACGTTCATAAAATAGGCCATTTACCATACACGAGGTGTGTTACTTATGTTTATAAAAGATATTTCAACATAGCAATTCCTAAGAACTCACACCATAAATTTATAGTGACCTGATATCATCAGATAAATGGGTTCAAAAAGCTATTTATTTATACGTAAGAACCCTTAAGTAGTAGAAGTTGTAGAAACATCCTTAATCTTATCGTTAATGCGGGAACTAAATTTGGGTCAAACTATTTTAATATAAACAAAGTTTGGTTCTAGGTTAGCGCTAAAACGTTAATTAGTTGTATGAGGTAAACCCCGAATGTGCGGGTATTGTGGGTAAGCCCGAGTGTAAATATTAGAGGATCTCTCCTAGACGCCAGGGGCTATAGGCCAGATACATAGGAACTTATAAAGTACTAGCTGCGCCCCATGGTTTCACCCGCGTATTAGTTACGACAAAGGAAACTAATTTATGTATTTATTTGGATAAAAATACATATTATATTTATAAAAACAACTTCGCAAATAATGCATTATTTTGGAAGAAATTTGGTTAGCATATAAAAGGGTACAGTGTGTTTACCTGAAAAGATAGACATATGCTGTCACTGACTTTTTTTAGAACTTTTAAAGGGGATCAATTCTGCCATACACAATTTTTACGAAACTTTAACCGTTTACGCAGCGCATGCAGCGGAAGCTCTCATAAGAAAAAAAAAACCCGATTTTGAAACATTCTTCATTGGTGCCCCGCTCCTGCTGGTCTTAGCGTGATGATAATTTTTCAAATCGGACCAGTAGTTTTTTGTTTTAGCAAAGGGCAATACTGTCAGGTGAGTTGATCATACCTGTGGAGAAGACGTGCTTTCGATAGTCTAAGTTTGGAACTCATCTAAAACTTGCGGAAGCCACCACAAAGTCATTAATCCTAAACTATTATCATTTGTACGTTATTATTTATTTGAAGGCCCTTTGTAGCTACTTATTTCTGTCCAAAAATAACAGTAATAAGCGTTGTTGTCTTTTAGTCTGAAGGGTGTGGTAATGGAGATATGCTTATCCGAGGCGTTCCAACTTAGTCCTTAGGAGTAGCAACAAATCTGTGGCCGATCTCTGGTAAGTAATTTTATCTGGGGTTAATTATAGATGTCCATTAGCGGCAGTAGCCACTTACCATCAGGTGGATTGCATGCTCGTTTGCTACTTCAGTATTTCAAATAATTCGAAAAATATATTTAATTTATGCTATTCGCAGGATACTGCTGACACGCGTCGAAATCATTACCGCTATATAAAAACTCATCGGATACAGTTTCTGTATAATTATTTTACCAAATTGAATATTGCAAGCCGCAATGGACCAAACCAGGCTGTTTCTGTTTCAAAATGAACGAATTAATTCAAAATTTCCAACACGTTGTCTCATGAATACTGAAAGGGATTCGGTTTTAATTCTCTTTGAATTTATTGCAACTTGCACTATTTCTATCTCCATGATCGTCTCATTTGCTTGCAATTTAGGTTGAATAAAATCCTGACGTTTATTCATTCAGAACATGATCAGGCTACTAAACTTCAGGTCATAGAGTGATAAAGTGCTGGACATAAGCTAAGCTGGAATAGGAGTTTTGCTGTTATTCCCGTACTAAATACTGATGGGTATTTTGCCGCCGTTGCGGTGCTCTGTATTGGCGACCGCAGTGTCTATCCTGTCAATTCACCTCTCCACAATTGGAACCATACAGCCAACCAATGATAGAGTATGTTCCACCAATTCACATTGAACCATACAAAGTGCCAAAACAGTAGTAGACGCTGCTGTGTTCTGGTCTGAAGGGTGCGGTAATGGAAATATACTTATCCAAGGCGTTCGAACTTAGTCTTAAGGGGCAGCAACGCATCTGTGGCTAATTTCAGATAAGATTCTGACCTAATCTGAGGTGCATAGGCGGTAGTGGCCACTAACTATCAGGTGGACTGCATGCTCATTTGCTACTTATATATTATAAAAATTACAACTAATCATTGGAACTTAAGATGTCCTTCCGTTGTGGAAACAGTTCTGGGCACAGTTATTCGACAAATGGACAAGAAAAGGCCATTCGAAATATGTGATGACATACAAATATTAGATACTACATAAAAAAATGTTTACCTTATTTTGTAGCGATTAATGTTCGTTTTTCTATTTAAAGTAATTGGCTGAAAAATACTGAACGCCAAGTCAAGGAAATCAATTAAAAATACATATGTATGCACACATACGTATACTTTCACATCGACGTTGGCCGCTTTTATAACAGAATTCCCCACAATAACACAATATTCGCGGAACAACTTTTAAAATGTTTTACGGTACTGTTTTTAATAAACAAACAAGTTTATTGGAATACTGGTGGAATCGGGAAAGCAAATGTTTGTCGTTCAAGCCGTTGATTTATTTGGGCGTATTTTTATTCTGGGTTTAAATTGATTAAATTTTTGTTAAAAGTTTATTTATACATTAAGTTTTAATGTTTCCGTTCATTTATATTACTATATATTTAATAAATTAAAATTTGTCTTGTCTATGTGTTCCAGAATTATTTATCAGATTGTGATAAAATATTGCTAGGGTGATCTGGGGACGACCCGGAGGGTATCTGGCCCGAAAACTCTGTATAGGATTTTGGGCTGTTGTCTGTTTGAAGTTTACGAATGTTGAAGATTAAACAAAATAAACTTTCTTTAAACTGTACGTGTCATTGCACCACATGCCGAGTACTTAATAAATTTGTAATACCTGCGCTGGCAGTGCCCGTTAAATTGGCAATTTATACAATTTGAATCATACTCATTTGTGGTTAATTTGCTTAATTTCTGGTACAAAATGTGTGTAATCGACATAAATAACGTCGAATATGCCTTTATTTCTCAGTTACGAATAAGAGCCCCATTAAACAACGCTCAAAAGGCCTTGCAGGAACAAAGAGTCGGTAATGATACAATTAATTACTTTACACAAAAAGTGTCACGTACTTTTTGAGCGCGTTCTAAAGTGATTGATTACACTGGAAAGTACGCAATGCGTATTTTATACTTAACACAAAGAAGGTGAACTGTGGTATTTATTGACCACTTTCTCCTTGACCGTGACTCCTAAATTGGAACCTAAGTGAACTACGTAAAGCCCTCTCACTTCAAGAGTTGACCCTTGCCCATCAGCGAGACTATTTGTTATTCGGATTCATTTCTTATTCAGATAGTTGCAAATTATTGCTAACTAAAATCTCGGGAATAGGAAATATATGAATTATTTTTATTAAACAAGCAAAAGTTTAATGGTAAATTATTTGGCAAGGTTTGAAATGCTTAACGGAAACAATTACGAATGTGTCGCGGTTGCTATAATTAGCCATGATCGGTTATAAGTATGATTTGCCAATTAATTTAATTTTAATTTGAGCAGTAAACCACATGATACATTTAATTATTGTTATTGGTTGCAGTTGCATTATATATGGAAACCAAAATATAGGTACTGATATCATCTATTTATGCACTACACAAAAATATTGTGTTGGTCTGTGTTTGTAACTACTATTATTGAGGTCATATGCGTATTAATAAGATGCTAAAAAACAGTTTCAAGCAGCGGTTACATTTATAAGGAAGCCATGTACGTAGTGCTACGGAAAAGCTACGGAAATCCGATTACGAATTAATTGTAGCTTCGTAGCGCATCTCCGGATCTACGGCGTAGATGAATAACTTAATATAACTCGTAGAATGCTACAAATGACGTGTATTGAGGACGTTTTTGAATTATGAATTATTGACATGGCACGTTGACGTAATGTTATGTTTATTTAATGTTTGTATAATTAAGAAACTTGTCCCTAAGTAACTAAGTGTGTGTAATTAGCCATTAATTAAATGAAAAATAATTATCTTAACTTAACTCGTTTAACATTTTAATGTATTAAAACAGTACTAGTAGTAGGTACTTAGTTAAGTTGTTTGATAAGATACGTATTTTATGGCATAAGTAAAAAGCATGGCATCTGATTATCTTCTTTAAAAGGACTAAGATAAATTCCAAAATTATCATAAAAAAAATCCCTGATGCTTAATAACAAGTAACAGTAAAGAGAAAAGCAAAGTACTTATATTACGTGCTGCTGGCATTGACTAACCTATTTTTGATCATTTTTTTTCTTGTTGTTTTTGTTTTGCATTATCTTGTTACAAAATTTACAAAAAGTAGGTTCTTTTACTCCTTTTTTAATTAATTCTCAGGCGCTATACTTCAAGTTAAAGCGAATTCGTGCGCTATACTTCAAGTTAAAGCGTCGAAAAAGATACCCTCCTTCTGACGCGTCTGTACGTGTGAATATAAATCAAATTAAGTAGTTATCAACAAAAAAATTCAATGTTGTGATCAGAACAGAGTCATTTTTAAAGATTAAGAGATAGTAAGAGAGCGCTTAGCGAGAATAACGCTTCAAAAGTGTTGAATCGTAATTTAAGACAATTATATTCACACACACATTAATAATGAAGTATCTATAACTCTCAAATTGTTTCCACATTGTGCACATCAAAATAAGTTTAACAATAAAATAAAGTCTAGACGTTAACGACGTTATAAGTCGAGCTAACATCTTAGACACTGCATTCAGGGGTATTTACAAAAGAAACTGTAATACACCGTTATAAGATTATACCTCCTAGAGCTCGTTAGTATCGTCCGAAAGTTAGTTTTGCAAACAGAAGTTCCTCATTGCAAGTCGGCCGCTTCTACGTGACTTCTGGTAACGATGCTTTTCTCGGACTGAGGAGGCTATATCTTATTTGCATTTATGTCGCTTATTCCTTTTCAAAAAGCTTACACTTAAATGGAGCTTTAGAACGTTTTAGAGTTCAGGACAGAAAGGAACACTATAATTAAGCCTACTCTGTCCGTCCGTCCCTTTTCCTTTGGTACAGATGTCCGAGAAACATGTACAGTACGTTTATAGTGGTCCATTTGTTTATATATATGTCTGTGCTACCTCTAATGAACTTTCTTTCTTAAACTGTAGTAGATAGCTGTTAAAATTAGACCAACAAAATAGAATTTTCCAGTAAAATACATTTAAAAAAACTTTTTACAATCATTCTTATATATTAGGATTTTCTCCTATGTCGTGGGTATCATGGACACATAAATATGAATAAACAAACACTAAATACACCATTCAGATGTATGTCTGGTCGGGGATTGAACTCGGAACTCAATGCGTGTTCCAACCGCATGGTGACAGCTCAGCACGCGTGTCTTCAAGATTGATCTACCATGAAAATATCCCAATCAATGGAATTATAGTTTTCCATTTCTTTTGAATTAGCAATGGAGCACGCGGTCCACCTGGTTACAAGTGGCCAATTCCATGGATATCATGATACTGAACGTATACAAAAGGGTTTTTATTTGATGACTAAAATAATACATATATTTTAACACAAAGCTCTTTAATAGCGCCAAACAAATAACGGGGATTTGGTTAACAAACAAAAGGCCAGTTTTATTATCGAGAGCGGATATTACAATGACCTCGCTTGAGTAGTGAACCCAATACATCCGGCTCCAAATGGATTGAATATGCCAAATAATTGAAGAGTTTAACCAGTGCCGTACTATGTAAAATATCGAATAATCCGTTCCGTTTCTATACTATAGGGTTTCTTGTATGGCTTTGTCAATTGGCATGTTTTGGTTTTATATAACCTTGTAGGTATTTTAATATTTATAAATTATTTTACCGTCGGTTTTGTTTCATATTTTAAGCATGTAATGTTATAAGAAATTCAGTTATAAATAACGATTTACAGACTTATAGCCGTAATAGAATTCTAACTGGTTTGTAGGTTTTATAACTGGCTGGCGATCGAACCCGGAACTTCTCGTGTTGCGCGTTCCTGTGATGGGACAATGAATTCGACATCTAGATAGCCTATACAGACAAACTAAACTTTTTTTCATTATTTTTACAAGACTATTCCCGCCGCTTCGCCCGCGGTGGTCACTTATATAGTGGTAATGAATATGTTAAGTCAAGTGTTAAGCCAAGTCACTAAACTACCTGTGCGCCAAATTTCAGTTAAATCCAACCAAGTAATTATTGCGTGAAAGAGTAACAAACACACATACATACATCACAAACTTTCTCATTTATAATTTTAGTAAGATTACAATACACAGTCGTTAAATTTTTACGAATAGATGGCGTGCTTTTATCTGCATCGTGGCGTGCCAGGCGTCGTACGTCGCCACACAAACTAATCACGGCAAAACTTCTTGCCAATCAATGTTTTTTTGTTTTAACCATATAAAGTTTAATATATACAGAAGCACTCTATCCTACCGTCAGATTAATTTTAGAATATGTATAGTTCATGTCTAAATGCAGGCGGATATAATATCGCTTTGGCTTAACCACATTTTGCCCGGTTCATCCGGTTCCGGCGGCTGTTTACTGACGGCCCCAATGGATCGAACATGGGAAATAGTTTAGAGTTTAACCACGACACTACACTATATTATATGCTTCTACATTATGTTATAGTTGATATATATGCGGATGAAACAGAAAAGTTAAATAACATTTGATTTAGTTTTAAATTTTTAATATTATAAATTCTAAGCGCGTAATGTGTACGTTATGCGTATTCATACAGCATTATCTTCCTTCTCGGTTAGTTGCCTTTTTTTTGCCGTGACCTTTAAAAAGCATAAACAAATATATAGATTTAATTCGAGAATCTATCTTATCTCTATACGTATATAAAAAGTTAAATACTTTGTCATTATGTACACAAAAAGTAACATAGTGAATTACACATAACTTTCGACCATCGTTAAAGAGAAAGCTTATGTAGAAAAATTACCGTCTATTTCCAGAAAAGTCTAAACTTCCAAAACAACAAGCCATAAACGCTTTTGTGAAACGTTTTCGTACAAAACTTTTTATGTGTATCGACATGATATCAATATAAATAATGGGGGTCGGCCGTTCGCCACAAATCTCGGATAAACCTATTTATCAAAACGTCAGAAGATGCAGTATACACCTGTGTACATCCGACCTAATTCTAGATATATTGCTCTTTACAAGTTTACAAAAATCAACCCTAAACTTTCAAAGTAAAGTTTAACTTGAAATGGCCGTCGTTATCGGATATTTGGCACATAAAATGAGACGGTAGCTCCCAGGAGATAAGCATCGTCATCATATTTCCGCTGTTTTGACGGCTGCTCTCGAAGGTGGACCATTTTGCGAGGATATTAAAGATTTCTGGCGTACATTAGGAAATTGCTGTTCAAAGTACCTACGTAACTTTATATATTAATTTTACGTTACATATAATATATTATGAGGATGACTGCTCATTCAATTGCTACGACTTCTACGTGATTTATATTAACGAAATCTTATTCTTCTTTCTGTTGTTAAATTGTTATATGGGCTGAAGACTCCATATATATATAAATCGATGTTATCGATCCTTTGTGTGGATTTCTCACATTGCTCAGTGTGGTGTGAAGTACGTTAGGGCTTGTATTGCATATTTATCCGAGGCATTCCAACTTACTCCTCAGGGTAGCAACGCATCAGTGATGCGTTGCTGAGAGATTGCCCAGTGGGGCAATCTCTCGTAAGACTGGTCAAGTTGGGGTTGATTACAGATGTCCATAGTGGCAGTGGTCACTTACCATCAGATGGACTGTATGCTCGTTTGCTACTTTCATATCATAAAAAACAGATAAAGGTCTTAATCACTGATATTTTAATAAAATTCCTGTGGCTTTTACTATAATTTAACTTCCTTGGCGATTTGGAAGCCTATTTATACATTTTTGTATTGATTCCAAACTTCTCCTCAACACTCGGTTTCTTTCAAATTATTTTCTTAAGGAAATTTTTGATGAGTCTTTTGATTAATATACTTTTTAACAAAGTCAGAAAATTGTTGTTGATTTAAAAAGATTAGAAGCATTCGCGTGTAACAAATTGGTGTCAAAAGCCAAGGGAAACGTTATAAGTTAAACTGTGTAAAGTGAGATCATTTAAAGCCTGAAGAGATATTAAAGCTGAATAAAAATATCGAGAAGAACTTAATGAAGCGTGTATGCGTTATATCACGTATTGAGCAAGAACCTCTGTATTTTGGTATTGAACTATGTAGTTCCTGAAATCCTTTATCTTTTTCTGTCTAAGTCCTGAAAATAAAACGGAAATTAATTCTTGGACACACTCACATTTATAGTATTTTTACCATATACCAAGCCAAACCATGGAATTCTAGTAGGTATAGTCAAACTGAGATATGTTGTTTTGGAGTGTGGGAGAGCGGGACAGAAGTGATAGAAAAAATGATTGGGATGATTGGCGTGAGTTCCGAACGAATGCAATGTCTGGCGCGCAAATTGCTGCCCTCAAAAAATTGACTGCGTTGTTACGTTATAGTAAACATGTAAGCTGCCCGCAAAGAACTGGCGTTTTTGTAAACATATAAGCTGCCCTCAAAAAACTGACTGCGTTGCTGACGTTATTGTAAACATGTAAGCTTTACATTATACGGAATATAATCTGTTATAATTACTTACATTTTTATATGTAACATCTATTGGCGTGCTTTCGCTAATAGATGTTACATATAAAAATGTAAGTATCATGTCATTCTTTTATATCTGCCGGACATCCTGTGTGGCCATTTTTTTCTACATTTAAATATCAATTATATAGACTATATAAAAAATTAAAAAACTTCACTGCTTAATAACAATATATTGAAAAGAGAGAAAGAAGTGCTCGTACTACATGCTGCAGCTGGTAACAAATGTAGGATTGGTAGTCTTTTGTTCGTCATCGTTGTATAAATAGCCTAATTTACTTCCACTATTGGAAGCCTCCAACGACGCCTCGTATAATAATCTATCAAACCATTTAGGCAGTACAGCCTGTCAAAAAAAGGTTTTACATACACATAAACAAACACTCAAAAACATCCCCCCTGACGCAGTCGTATAAAAATACAATGAAGTCCATTGTAGGTAGAAGGTATTCAAGTTATAAATTATGTTTCAAGAGTTTTATAAACAGACAAAAAACAATTTGAACTTTACGTGGACATATTTTCATTTCGCAAATTTACAAGAGATTTGAGTTGAGGATAATCCAACAAATGAGACCGAAATCCTGCGAGTTATAATTTCATTTACAAGTTAATCACTTGTGAGTTACAGCATTAGAAGTTTTAAGGACGTCGTAAGAAACGTATTTATCGCTCGAATGTTTACGAGATACTTGCAAGAATTTTATTTTTTTTACGTTTCATAAACTTTCCTCTCAAATTCGAAGAGTTCTCAAATGGTCTTACCCCAAACAACCGTACGTGACGCGATAAAGCGGTTTTTGAGTAGAGAAAGAAAACAATGTTCCTGCATACACACATAAAAATTCGATAGACATTACGAGTAAATGGATCATTATCATATTCCTATTTAATTTAAGTAACGTGGAACGAATCCTTTAATATTATTTACTACTAGCTGCCCCCGCCCGCTCCGCGTGGCATTATATATTGAGAAAAAATCAAATTTCGTTACCTAGTTGCATAATAATATTTAATATTATGCTAAATATTTTTATAAGTATAGGAGATTTCCACCTATGTACTGTATTATATGTATTGTATCAATATTTTTTTACACATGTTGAAATTTAACAAGAATTTATTATATGCCATTCCACCGTCTATACGGGGTATATAAGGGCTATACGGGGTGTAAAAAAAAAAAATGTATCTTCCATGCTACAGCTCAGACAACTGCGAAACATAGTCAAAGTTTCAAATCTACAAGAGCTATAATTAGAAAATATGATTTTTTTTCTTAATTAACGCCCACGTAAGCCCCCTTGTGGGAAGAATTTCGTAAAACCCGTTTTGAGCTGAGCTCTACTCCGTGGAAGGAACATTTCTCCAAAATTTTAAAGTCTCTCGGTTAAAATAATAAAATATTTACAAAAACAGATGATTGTTTACGAAGCAGTTGGGATTTGACCAGGTTGACAAGGAAAGAGACTTTAAACTTTATTTGTTTTTATGATAACTAAGCGAAAACACAACTTGAGATATAAACAGTGGTCTGGTGTTTGCGGGTCACGTTCCGATGAGGCGACGCTAAGCTTTCGGAAAAAGCCACGCATCTGTGCCTTCAGAAGGTACTGCATGTGGACTATATGAATTTGCTTACAGATATTCAAGGGCGGCATTGGTATTTACAGTCAGGTGAACTGCACGCAACAAAAGAAATTCAAAGATAGAGGTAATTAATCGCGAATTCGTAGCCAACTACAAAGTTGTTAGGCGCTACTATATCTTCCGTAGTAGGACAAGTCCAATAAATCTGTGCAGAGCGTAGACTGGAAAGTAATATTTTTAGATCTAGCCGACCCTTTCGACTCAATTTATATTCATGGTAGATTCCGAACACATAAACTTGTTACTATGAAAGAATACAACCAAACTACTGCCAAGTAACTCCAGTATTGGACAGAAAAGGGATATTGAATCATTGTATACTTTGCGGGGAAGGAATTTAGTACTTTGTTTCTTCCACCGATTTGTTCCCGAGAAAAGCTATTTTATTTCTTAGCAAAAAATTTGGATTTTTAAGTTTTTAATGTACACTTACTGTGTTTATGGGTTACCGATTTAAAAATAGGACCAGATTTAATATTTTTTCATATTTAAAAAAATATTAAATCTGGTCTGTTACTTTTGGGGATACTTCTACTTAATCTATCACTTTCATTTACAAAAAATTAGATCGATTTCGTACACATATAAAAATGGTCCAAAATCCATTTTTAACCGTCTCCAAAAAGGGAAGAGGTTCTCAATTCGACTGTATTTTTTTGCTATATCATATAATTTACTGGTCCTGTCCAGATATACTATAAAATAAATGAGGAGTCCTTTTCATCATATTTACTTGTTATATTTTATTAGCGTTCAGTGCATATAAATATATGTACACAAATAACATACATATAAATCAGTTAGTCAATAAACTTAACCCATTCTTTGTTAATTAATTTTATTCCACGAAAACTAATACTAACCAAATAATATTTCTAGCTTATCAATCATCACTTCTTCCAGCCGTTCGGGTGTACAAGAAAGTTCTGTTCGGACGTAAACGGAGTGAGTAGTTAATATAGGCACATAGACGAAGAAAGCGAATAGAGTAGTAAAGTAATGCTAAATGTAGATATTCTGGTAATATATTACCGAAACATACATTAATGAGTATAAACAGATATTAATGAGTTAAGCATCTTATCACTAAAATGGAAGTAAATGAACTGAAATGCAATCCTTAATTTTTTTTCTGACAATAAAATAAATTGCTTTTTTGTTTAATGGAACTTATGAGATAACTGGTGGCTTCGTCTGAGTGATTCTGAACTTCTCATATTGTTTTTTCTGACGTTGTTTGTGTTTTTTTACGTTCTGTTCTCCCACTATTGAGCCGAATTCACAGACCCGTCTGCATAAAAGTTAGGAGTCTATGAGTTCCCTTGGTCTATGTTAACACATGTCGACAGAGGGTAGCAGGAGATGGAGGTATTTAATCACAGGTGACAGATGACGAAACGGCTGCGATGTGTCACTGTCGAACCGTTACGTTGCAAGATTCTTAATGACTAACCTACCCAATTAACATTAGCTTGGCCAAAAAGTCTAAATCTATGCATTAACCTTTTTTATATTATGTTTTTATGTATGTAGCGACCACGTTTAGGCAAAAGGAGCACGGGTCGCCCCCCGACCAGGTGGACCGATGACCTGAAGAAGACAGCGGGGAACCGTTGGATTCAGAAGACACAGGATCGGTTGGAGTGGCGCCGATTAGGGGAGGCCTATGTCCAGCAGTGGACCTCAAAAGGCTGATGGATGGATGGATATTATAGATGGCCACTACCACCCATGACCACCTGTGATGAACCTCAGATTAGATTAGAGTCCTACCTGAGTTC
>MOOZ01000093.1:867217-878317 GCA_002930495.1 Cecropterus lyciades | reverse complement strand
ATAATGTATGTTTCTCTTACTACACCCTTTCAAATAATGTATGTCTTCCTTACTACATCCTTTCAATACGGCAGCACATAATAATAGTACCTACAGTCTTACAAAAGGTTCTACCTACTCAAGGGAATTAACACTTCTTAACCATTCATGAATTCTAAATCATCTAATAATTTAATATAGGGAAATGTACCATCAGGCAATATGTACCATCTAATAATTTAATATAGGGAACAGGACCAAATAGGTATACATATATGACAAAATGTTTTATTACACAGACGATTTCGTAACTTATTCAAGTCGTTGGTCGCAGAATATTTTTCGAGAAACTTGAATCAATACAGAGTAATATCAAAACGACAAACGTTACGAGTTCTCAGAAAATGGTTCAATCATGAATTGAATTGTAATAATAAATATATATATATATATATAACCGAAATAGTGCGCTACTGGAGTAGTTGTAGTAGTAGGCTTTATTAATAAAATCTGCACGATAAAATCTATTACTAAAGAGGGGGTACCATTATTTAATGTAAAAAAAATGTGAATACTTCGGAACTGTTTTGGCTAGGGCTTTGAATATCAAAGACGTCAATTCGGAAAATAAGAACTTTTGACATTTAACCCTAAAAATATCTAAGATTTTTTCTAAAATATTGAACAATACCAGAGGGAAACCATACACAGATTCTCATACGATATCCACTAAAAGAGAGCGTTTTTCTTTGGCGAAAAAATATTATACAGTATCTAAACAATTTTCCCTATTCCACGTATAATTCTTCCAAATCGTTTTGTTTGAATTGGGCTGTCGGTTTGACAAAGAAATACTGATAAGATTTTATTTCGGAAACCTTATGTGTATATATTCGGCGTTAAAATAAGCGTGTTCCTTTTGTGAATAAACACGTTTTGTTTCGATCAAACTTGATGATAAATGTTAGCGAAGCTCTGCTTTTAGTTCTTTTATTACAAGCTTTTATATCATGTGCCTTGTTAGGTACCTACATACTAATGGTATGCGAGGTACCTTACAACTAAGTTTTAAACTGGTTATCCCTAATCGATTGACCTGAAATTTTGTATAGGTAGATACGTGTTTGGTTTGGATGGCAACATTGGCTTATTGAATTTTTTCAAACCAACATAACGGACGGCTCAAGATGGAGAAACAATCAATTAGAGACCGTTTGAGTAGACAAAGAAATAAAAAAAATAATTCATTAAAACACTTTTTTTAAAAAGGATGCGTGTACTCATGTACGCGCGTGAGAAGTTATACTTCTTTGGCATCATTAAATAACCAATAATAAAACATTAATAATTGAATAATATTTAGTATTGATTATGTTAAATAATAATATTTTAATTTATATCAATAAATAATACATACGGATAGATAACCTCAATTATATTGGAGCATTTGAAAAAGTCTATAAACACAATTTTTTCACTAATATTTACAAATAGTAAATATATTAATCAATCATATTGAATTTAAATCACTACTGAATATAATTTATTAGAGTATCTGAATATTATTTATATTTATATATATATCGCACTTATATGAAACTGAAACACGTGTGTGAATGTAGACACTAGAAACATGTGGATAAATACTATAATTATGAAAACAGTGAACAGAGGCGATGATGGTGCCAACTTGCGCGACTAATTGAGGTTCTATTTCTATTTTGTTGGTAGCTTTTGTTTCGAGACTGCAACCGCTGCAACTTCATACTGTAACTTTCGTATGACGAATCTTAAAATTTCATTCTCATCATTTTTTTCATAACGCGCCTAAAGAAGTATAACTTCAAAAAACTTTTTATATGTATTTTATTCTAATTTATACTGACAACTTTATAATAATAAAATAGAAACATTGATGGTTATTCTTGAACCTTAATAGGCTGCTAATTTATTGATGTTCAATAATAAAGAGAATAGTCTATCCTCCTTAAACTAAATACTTAATTATTTTTTCAAAACTTAACTTAAAAACTTAAAAAAAAAAAAACATAAAAATTCATACAGGTCCAAATACAGCGGCAAATGATCCGATTATACGCCTTAACATAAAACCAATTAAAAGAGTGTCAGAAACTCGCAACCTTGACATTCTCCTGGACGGAAAATCTATCTACTCGTAATTTAATCTACGGACTTTAGTCCGTAATTGTTTTTGTAGACTTCGAGTATTATACCCAATTAGAGAGCTTTTAAAGCTTGATATCATGATAAAACTGTGTGATTCATTTGTTGTTTTCAGACTTAACTATAACGATGATATTACTAGTCTCAGATTATTTCTAGTCATGTCATATCCTATATGAAAAATGTTAAAAATGAAACATCGAAGACGCAGATTTTCATTATCTTTACAATATATATTCGAATGTTCCAAAGATAGGAATAACAAAATCTAAATTAGAGGTGCTGACTAAATTATCCGATGAAATGAAATATCTTTATTTTGCATAGGCCTACGGCGGCACTTACAAATTGTCAATTACAATATTTTTTCTTACACTACCACCGGATCGGAACACGACCTCAACTGAGAAGATCCGGCAAGAAACTCAGTGGGTTTATCTTTGTTCTTTGTATTACTTTGTATATATTTCTTTAACCATCTTGTTTATTACATGGGCAATAATAGCTAGCTCCAGTATCTTGCCTTACATTAGACTAAACTAGACGCTTGTTTGGCAAGATACGCTACACTTTGACATTTAATTAAATATTGAAATATATATAATTGCTCAGTCCCAGGCTGTTTTGTCTTATGTTTATCTGTCTATCTTTTAATTTTGTGAAGAATGGAGTGGTACGCTCACTGTCGGGGCAGTTATAAGTATAGCGTAAAGAGCTGGAACTACCTGCCGTCTCCATTCGTAATCTGTTATCAGGCTGATTTTAAAATTGAGTACAAGTTATATTTACCCAACTTACAAATATATGTTACAAATATAATGCAATGTCATAAATATTTAAACACACTCATATTCAGACACAAGCACACATACAAACACGCACCCGCATAGACACGCATGCAAACATAAACTCACACACACAATCTTCGTTGGGCGTATACACATTTTTAATATTATTAGTGAAGTAGTTAATTTACATTTTCATATTACTTCATACTCGTATTGTGCTGTAGGGCGCACCCACACACAAACTCTCTCTCTCTCTCTCTCTCACGCACAAACACACACACACACACAAACACACACGTAGAGTGTGTCTGGCATACATACATTTTAAAGTTAATGATAATAGTAGTGAAGCAATTAATTTACATTTCCATATTTCTATATAGTTGTATTGTGGTGGAGTACTGATTATGGAAGGAATCCATCTTTCTCTTTTTCTAATAAGTGGATTTTCCACCAAACATCAAACAAATCCCAGATAATGGACACCGCAAACGTTTTAATTAGTAACGCGAAGTTATCACGATGCCGCAGCCGCCATGTTGTTTTAATAATTTACCCCACACGCGGCACCCTCGGTGGCTGTCACATGCACTGTTTAACAATTACACACGTTTTATTACTCCATCAAAGGGTTTACCTATGTTTAAAACGGTTCATAAATAATATTGTAGGAAATAGAAGTGTCCTTCCGTGATATCGAAGCAACTGTTCTTTTCTGAGCATACATAGCATTTGCACAAATGCGAGTAGTAAACTGATAATGACGACGAACCCTGGAGATCCTGGACATTAGTAAATAGATTTTAAGGACATTTTGATGTAAATATAACTTTTCATAATTGTATTGCCTAAACATAGCTTTATTTATAATAATTCATTAAAATGTTAAAAGAATTAAACAAAAATTAAATACAAATATACTTATGTACGCAGGAGAAATGCAGAACATAATTATGACAATTGTATAATTTAAATAAATCATCAATAGAAGAATGAATTAAATCACGATAGCAAAAACCTTAAAAAGGGGGGAAATATAATAGAATTTAAGTCAGAGCTGAAAGTAAGTGCAAATCTACAGAAGAACATCAACATTAGTTACCAACCGAAAAAATTATAGTACCTGAATACAGTACAGTACCTACTTGAAATTGTTGTCTAAAAGTTCGTTAAATAAAATAAAAAAATAAAAATTCTAAAAGTTAAATGTCGTTATCGAATACCTGTGGCCACTTTCTAGCTTCATTTCAAACCAGCTTCATGCTAACGTCATAATATTATTGCACTGCTTTAATCGACTGCTATCAAGTATTACGAAAAATTAATTAAGTACATATTTCGAACCGGATCGATATGAACAAAACAGTCCAATAAAATGTGAACACAAACACACGTATAACACGCCAAAAGATTTGAAAGTATTCCGGCTCATAAGCCATAAACAAACGTTCACTTTTATTGGTTGTCATACGCAGTGGCAGCAATTAACACTCCCCACGCCGCATTCGTATACCTATCTCTGTCTTTCCGTGTAATTTTTCATAACTGTCCATTTCATTCGGACTATAATTGTACGACATTTTTCACAGATTTTAAATTTATTTGTTATTTTATCTTGTACGCTTTTTGTAGTCGTCTGCTGCCGAAGTACCTACTATTTTGAAAGCTGTGGAGCCTTGATTCTAAACTTTTAATTCCTTATCAATATTCGAGATCTTTAAAAAACATAATAACATTTAAAATAACTTTATATACATACGTTATGTAGTAGATGTATGTGTCCATATGAACAGCTATTTCCTAAGTACTTGGCAGTTCAAACATTTTTCCACATTATCATGTCGTCGGACGAAGTTGTTTGCGGTAACTTGGTCCGTCTCATCGTACGTCGCGTTTAGGATGTCTGAAAATATACAAACACGCACGGGGATATATTTCGAAAATAACCGTTGATGTCGGTTATAACTGTTTGTAATCATATAAAAACATTAATTCAACCTTCAATGATTCTTCAAAAAGTTGTTAAAAGAAAGCAACTGCGACTCTTATATTAGACAACCACTTTTGTTGATCATCGAATCAAAAGATGTAGGTCTGGATATTTATATAAAACTTATCACAGGTATAAATACGCCATCAAAACCAAAACACGGAATTATATACACCAATGATATAATTTAGAAATGGACATCGCAGTGGAGTAGTTATCATAGATCTACGAAGCGTTCTAATAACGCAAATTTCTAGAAATATATTTTATAAAACAGAAAAGTATTAATTACTTCTATTAACGGGTAACGGGCTGAATGACTATTTTGCATCGCGTATAAATCAGTGCGCGTCTAACACTTTATTGCTTTATAACTAATGTTAAACAGTACGGTGCGTTTTATGCAACAGTATGTTTTCAAAAGCGTAACTCGAGCTGCGCTAGTCCAGACCATCTGGCAAATAATGTCTGAAGGCGGAGGGTCCAGCTATGAGAGCGGAATACGTACGTATCCGTATTTGAATGTTAGGAGGGAAATGCTAGTGTAGCTAATCAGATTCGGAATTTAGATTCGCAATATAGGGGTCTTAAGCTTCCATTAAAATCCGTAATGTAATGGAAGATACTAATGAACAATACTTACTGTACCGATTGATTATAATTTTAGAGTAAATTGTTTATTTGTAAGATTAGGTAAAAAGTAAAGTTAGGCCAATAGTAATGAATCTAGATATTATATTATTTATTAAAAAAGCGTTTTAAAAATAATCAAAACACTACTGCTGCTGCAGTATAAGTAGCGAACGAGCATGCTGTCCACCAGATGAGTAGCCACTGCCATCTATAGACATCTGTAATCAACCCCAGATAAGATCAGTGTATTACCTGGGATTAGCCACAGATGTGTTAAAACTTCTAAGGACTAAGTTGGAACGCCTCGAATAAGGATGTCTCCTTTAACTCACACAATTAAATAATGAATGCATAATTATGAAGTATGATAACATAATAATTTAGGTATATACTCTTTATAAATACATCCAATTTTAATTATGTTGGTTTAAATAAGGCATGGCATTATTTAAAGCTAAACGTACGAAAAGAAGCCTCTTCTACGAGTACGTACCTTTTTGGAAATTAGACTGGCGCCGCATAGCATTTATGCAATGATCCGTTAAATACTGCCCTGATCGTACAAATAAGTTGGATACTTTCCTGGATAATCACTATTTCGGCTGCTTTGTTGGATAATCACTATTTCGGCTGCTTTTCTTTTTTCTATTTTTGATTGATATAACATTTCTTTCTTTTGTATTTGTCTACAATCAAATTATGTTGTAATTACAGCTGCGGAAAAAATAATCTGTAAAATCAATGTCGTGTCTGACGTGTGGTGTGAGGTCTTCAATAGCACCGCTCAATTTCTTCCCGTGAATGCTGTAGGAGGTAATAAAAGGACAGAATTAGGAGATGTGCTGCAGCGTCTTCGTGTGTAACGTCACATTTACTGCGGTCGGCCATGCCACTGAATACGAACTCAAAAGGACTGGTTAAAGGTTTAGGAAAATATAATTTATTATGATGCCTTTTATTTAATGTTTAAAAGTAAGAGTTACAACGTAACGTACGTAACGTATCTTTTAAAATGAAAATGTTGTACATAATTTGGCAGAAGGAAAATAAAGAAAACGAAGTAATCCCACTTACATAATGGTCATGACGTTTAAGTATAACACGACAAAATATTCCAACAATAAGCAACTGTGCAAAGCCGATGTCATAAGCTTTGCACTTTTCAAATGCGGGGACAATATTGCACATTTTCTCTGTGGGAGTGCGCAGGAAATTTCTGTCGAGCTTTAATCCTATCTCTTTCAATTTTAGTGAATGAGACACGAGTTGACAGAATTTAAAATTCGTTTTTGTTCCGCTTCGTCTGCATTTTTCAGATTTTATTTCGCAATGGAGGCGCTATTCGTAATTCAGCGACGAAACAGCTTGTATACGAGTTGCTTTGATTTTCAACAAAATATTATGGCAGGAATCTTTAATGTGATATACAATTCATACCTACAATCAAAGTACATTACACACAAAAAATTACGGGGGAAATTCATTGCACAATATCTTGAATTTTACGTGTATTATGTATTGTAGGTATATGTTTTATATTATGTAAGTACGCCCCAAATATCAAAACCTGTCGGTAAAATATAACATAACAAAACGTACGTATTATGAAATTGTGACGTAGATATTTGAGAATCTCGTAAATAATAAGCTAGGGAATGCTTTTGCGTGGTATAGAGACGACATATACGAATATTTCAATCATTTTTAAGGACCTTATCACAATCGCGATTTGCCAAATACTTTTGCTAAATCGCGACGAGACCGCCACGTTCACGTAACGAGTAAAAACGTTATTATTTAGTGGTTTAGAAATATTTTCATCTGTCCGTATTGTTGTATCTTTGAGGCGGCGAAGTCTTTAAGTGGTAGCCACGAGACTGAGTTGACTGAGTAAGTATGAGTAATTTATATTTTATGTACCTACTTTAATGGATAAACTTGCATTTTGTATCTACAAAAAGACCCTAAGTAATATGACTTCATTAAACGTGTCGTCGCCTGCTTATTACTACCCATTACAATTCAATAGGTCTTTTAATTTCCATTTAGAGCGGGTCCAACGCAAATTGAATACGTACACCTTTTTTACTTACAGCGAGGCAGGGGAAAAGGAAAAAGTTTTTAATTAGCTCTCTGCCGACCGGCGGCCTTCCGGAGTTTCGTATTTTTAAAAACAATCCCTCGCCAATGTGCCTTCCGCCTTATTTCGTACCATTTTCATGATTTCAATTACGAAAACACATTGTTTTGTACGTTTGTAACATGACTGATGAGCCTCCTACACGCTGTCAAATTATATAGCGTACAGAGCTATAGATTAATGTAGGCTTATTTTTAAGATTCCGTACAAAAAGAAACCCTATTATTGAGATTAAGCAATCCTTCCGTCTATCTATCTATCTATTATACAATTACTAAGTTCTATCTTTAAACAATTGTACGAATATTTTTGGAAACCTAATAAACCCGCAAATCTGATTTAAATTTACATACGTAATATCGTCGTTTAAGTTCTATTACCGCGTAAGTCATTTTTGGCTATTATTTTGGAGAGAGAAAATCTGATTAATTTTACATAGACGCAATTAAAATTTAAAGGTATTTTTGTGTCGTACCTAGATTTTGTTTGGACGAAACAACGCGTATTTCGATTCCAATGACGATGATTTTCAAAATGTCATTACCGCCAAAAAATGACTTACGCGGTGCTAGAACTTAAACGACGATATGTTATTTTAGCAGATATTCTAACAGAAGATGAGAAAGTTAAAAGTGAAGCGGTAATATTGAAATCTATTTTGTTTTAACTAAAAAACGGTAATATTTACAATTACAAAACTAGAAAGAACATAAGAATAAAAACGCATTTTATTGGTAACGTTATATTTGACAGTACCTAATCTAGAAAGGTTCTAAACAGACTTTTGTGAAACTTAGCATCATTATAAAATCTACATGTGTGTGTTCTCAGCAGTAGGTAGTGACCGATCAAAAGTTAAGGCCGAATCTGAAGCCTAAGTCGAATATTTAAAAACCCTTCAAATTCAGCTAGAAATTAGTTAAGAGTGAATATAATAAGGATTTGACAAACTCTTTGATAAGTTGTTAATCGTATGTTAACTAGTTCTAGAGCTAATTACAATTACTTTTCAATTTGTTAAAAATGATAACTATTCGAAATAATGTGTATTTCACATACAACTGACGATCTCCGGCCAGACAGACATTTGAATGATGAGTTTAAATTTCTGTTCTGGGTCGCGTTGTTTGTGTATTCGTCATTGTATGTCCATGGCACCCACGATACAGGAGAAAGTCCTACTGTGGGGCTTTGAGTGTAGAAAGCGTGTTTAAAAAATAGTTCTTTTGTTCTAAATGATACCGCAATGCTAGAAACAGTAAATTAAGAAAAATAAATTTGGTTTTTACAAGCGCTGTTGTTGATGATAGTACTTAGCTCATAAAGCTCGCGCTGCGGCAGAGGCTTGAATAAGAATGGAGTTTACATTTGTATACTTAAAATGGTATTTTAGAAAGAATTAAATAAAATTTCAGTACTCATCCTACATACTAATATGATTGAATATATAATATATAAGAATAATCGCTTCTATCGCTCGCTTCTATATAAGAAAAAATAAACAAACAAACGGTGTGGTGTTATATAGCCTATAGCCAGCAGTGGCCACTTGCCATCTGGTAGAATGCATGCTCGTAGCTACTTTTTTATTTTTATAGTATGCTAACAGGAAACGAGCATGCAGCCCACCTGATGGTAAGTGGCTGCTGCCACCCATGGGAATCTATAATCAACCCTAGGTAAGATCAGAGCCTCACCTAAGATTAGCCACAGATGCGTTGCTACCCCTGAGGACTAAGATGGAATGCCTCGGAAAAGTATGTCTCCCTTACGTCTGAAGGGTGTGTCAGACCAGAATACAACAGCGCATAACACTGCTATTATTAGGTAGAAATAGGTGTCACAATCACAAAATTTAGGAATAACTTCATACCTATGTATATTTAATTTATATAGTATATAATATATCTTATAATTTAGTAGCGTTAAAGGAAAATTTATATTTTTGTCATTTTTTAAAATACCTACTCTAGTTAGCATGGCAGACCACGTCTACTTATTCTAAAAAGCTACATCTGATTTAAATTTTTATTATTAACTTAATTTAAACTAAAGTAAATAAATTTAAAATGAAATATAAAATGATTGATTTCAATCTCAAAGACAGACAAATATTGTAAAATTAAAAATATCGGAATTTTTATTAATTATTACTTTCACTTCCTGAGCTGTTTTAAATATATACGCCGGCAACTTTCATATTTATTATATGAATAAATTTTTATCTAGCTCCTGGCATCGGATATTTTACCAATAACGGCTCCATGAAATAAATAGAATTTACAGTTGCTTACTTGTCTAGCATTTAAAATTCCGTACACTGTTCGATTACTGAAGTACGGTGGTGTCACATGTTCGTATCTTTCTAAACTTTTCGCATGACACCCTTTTCGCAAGACAAGCTTTGTGACGGGCTTCTAGTAACTTAAATGAGTGGTAAATCTCGGTTAGACCAAACGCGTATGACACATTATATTATTAGTAACTATTGCTTGTACATAGGAAATATTGGTAAATACAGGAACTTTTTTATTTTCGTGGTTACAAGATATTGATTGTAACTTCGTCTAATAATAGTATGCTTTTTCGTCGTTGCTTTTTCCATACTTCAAATAAAATACCACTCAGACATAAGGTTACACGTGTCATAGAATAGCGCAAATCTATAAAGTGCAAAGTTGATTCTTAAATAGAAAAGTATGAAATAAAACAACGTGTATAAATAAATATATACTTTACCCTTTCGATAGAAGTTGCGTTCTGATTATACATAGGACTGGCGCACCCTACAAAATATTGGCTAAGTGCGAGTTGGATTTGCATATTGAATAAAATAAATAAAAAAGAAAACTACGATATAAAAAAGTATAAAATTTAGCAGTCGTAAGTTTAAATTCTATTCGTTCACTTGCGGACAGGTCAGTTAAAACGTTACATTTTATTTTATTACGCACCGAAAATCATTTAATTAATTATTTATTGAGTTTAGATTTGTCTGCCTATTGATCAATTCTGAGTTCTAGTGTTGTCATCACCTTTCCGAACATAAATTAATTTGGTGCAAAGTTGAAGCTAGCCTATTTATTTAACTGAGAAAATAGTTTGAGACTAATTCTCTGAAATTTATCACAGACTAGCATAAGACCTCTCGGATTGTACGTTTAATACAACCTATTTATATAAATTTGTTTTATCCTATTTTTTACTAGGTAATGGTAATACATGCGTACTGCATGTGTTAATCTCATAACCTAACAGTCACAAATTTCTGCGAAATCCGATCAATAACTTGCGTGAAAGAGTAAGAAACACACACCACACAAACATTTGCATTTATTGTTATTAGTACGATTACGAATAGTTACGATATAATTCCATTTATATAT
>MOOZ01000093.1:851114-866391 GCA_002930495.1 Cecropterus lyciades | reverse complement strand
GGAATCGGTTCAGTAGTTTAGGAGTTCATAGCGGACAAACAACGCGGCGCGTAATTTATGTAGATATTAACAGTCCTATCTTTTATATTGGATCAAACTGCATACGGTGTGCAAATTTGATTGAAATCGGTTCAGTAGTTCAAGAGTTTACCCTGGACAAAGAACATGACACGTAATTTATATATATTAAGATATTCAACATGAAATCAACGCGTCAGGTCAAGTAATTTTATATCCAAAATAGAACGCAAAACTTTATTGGATATATACATGTAGAACTCTCTCATCACTCACAAAGTTCACATTGTTCAATAATGTCATAAATGTCTGGTCTATATATTTTATAGATAGATAGATGTCTATCTGTAGTTTCCGAGACAATACAAAATTGTTCGGTGACGGATATCCGCTGATTCGGCGACTGGTAAAAAACGCAATAGTGACTCTTCAGACAGGGGTGTGCCACGTAATTTAACGCTCTAACTACAGAAGAACGCGAATATTTTTGTATTGGTGGGGTTTGAAACATTTGGTACACCTCAGCTATGATTTACGCGCAATAACGCTTGTAATAAGACTTACTCACATACTTCTTACAATTCCTCACGGATTTCGAAAATAATAAAACTTTTTATTTAAAAAAATTGTTAAAGGAAATAGTTTTTCTTTTTATCAATATTTTATTACGTCCAGAGACTTTAGTTTTTGATTCAGTGTTTAGATACATACAACTTTTAATTTTGATTAATTATTAGTGAAACGTGTCGCTGTAAATATTAGAAAGAAAGAAGAAAGAAAATATTTTATTTCCTTAAAACTATGACACACACAAGGAAAAACAGACAAAAATACAAAAATAAAAATAATTATAACTAACATTAGACTAAATATCTAACATATTGTAAGTAAGTGATTTACTTATACTAATATTTTATACTAATATCTCTGTATTCATATGTGTCATAGTGTACAAGAACAGGAGCCCGCTCAGCATTTTGCCGTGAATTGGCCACGGCCAACCACGGCGCTGATTTTCAGCGAGCCCTGATTGAGTGACTCACGGATTACTGTACATTTCCATAGGGAATAGGTAACTATGTTAAATTAGTGTTAAGGTGACTTTGGTAAAGGATATTAATTAAATTTAAAGTGGTCATTTCACTTATCGCATATTTTATTCAAAATATATTTTTGAAGTAAAACATCTTTAAAATCATCGTAAATTGAAACTCGATGAAACGAAAATGCGTCACTATAAAGGAACAAACAGTAAGTGTATAGGATGAAGTCGACGAGAGAATGTTACATTATACAATATTTTGTATGAATGTGTAATGTTTACATTTACAATAAAACATAAAGTATTAGTATGCTTGGTAAATATTTTAAAGATAATAAACCTTAAATTTATCTCAATAGTCCTGATACTATATATCCATCCCAATCCCGTAGGCACACACACACTTTTTTATGTCGCCGTTTGTGTTTACATAAACAAGTCCGTGTATCGTGGTGTATTCCACCTACAATTCCAATTAGCACGGGGAATCGTTTCAATTACCCCGATGAACCCCGATTCGTCCATTATGATGTACAAATTACGAGCGGGAAGAGGTGGTTTAGTACTGATTACTGCCAAACTGCCAACATCGGTAACGAAGCTGTTTGGGAAATTACAGATTTTAGTACTGTTTTGTGGGACAGAGGTTGAAATATTGCTTTCGTGTATCAAAAATACGGCTTTTGATCGCAAAAGACCATAAGAAAATATTGTAAAATGACTAAAAAAAAAAACAATTACCCATGTCACTATTGCGATAATAAAAACGAGAACTATTGAAACCTGTGGCTTAATGCCCTTATTTCAGATTATATTTTAACCACAACACACTTTAAACCAGAATAAAAAGCGTTTAACATTGATGTTATCTGGCAGAAATAGCTGTGGCGGTGTTGTCTCGGAAGTGAATCCGCATGCTTTTTTAGTGTTTAAATAGAATACATTTACGCACCCACAGAACTTCCAGCTCAGAACAAACATTCCTTTGAGCCTTTGACATTGCGTTGTACAATTGAAACGCGGTAACAGGACGCATAAATGCTTTGTATAACCGCTCAAAATACGTAGCAATTGAAGGATTTTCGGCTGTGTCGTATTGATCACGAGAACGGAGATTCTTCGAATTCACTGCGATACTGACCGATTATTTCCGTATCCGTTCAATGGAATTGTAGAAACACGGTATATTTTGGGGTAAAAAGTAGGCCATGGAAATAATACCCGTAATGTCTCCTGAGTTTCAATGAAATATCGCCATAATCAGTTATGTATCTAAGATAACCCAGATATACAATTGATAGAACAGATACATTCGACGCAACTGTTCCACTTTCAAAGTAGCGAGATTTTTTTCTAGCTTTTTGGTCTTGACATAGTTAGAAAATAAAAAAGAAAAACATTTCATGTTTTATAATAGTATATGCATGATGCATATCAGAAAGATAAAAATCTCAGCTAAACTGCTCTATGAGTAATGGTTCTTTCTTGAAAAAACATCTATTTCTAATTCCGACTTTATACCTTAGTATTTTTTCCCAAAAGTGATAAATTGTACATAGCTTTTCCATTCACCAGTTGTTGAAACATTACTATACCGTAGGTCTCATACGTGGCTTTTTGTTTTGATGGCAGTAGTACAACTTCACACAAAGCCGTAGATAAAAAGGTTCAACTCCGGAAGCACCACCATCACAGCTGTTTCCGCCTAATAACGACAGTGTTACGGGAGTGGTAAGGGAGACGTACTTATCCGAGGCGTTCTTACTTAGACCTCAGGCGTAGCAACGCATCTGTAGCTAACCTTAGATTAGACTGATCTTCGCTGGGGTTGATTACAGATGTCCATGGGCGGCATTGACCACTTACCATCAGGTGGGTTGCATGCTCGTTTACTACTTCTATATTATAAAAAAGACGTTAATGCCCATCTTCTAGTATGGTGACATCTACACCTACAGGAAGGGAAAGGAGTAATTCCTAAACTCACCATATACCTTTACACGGTCCTATAACAACTAGATGAACCACAGAGCAATTTCTCAACTTTTCAATTGATACTTTTGTTCGCATTCCACATTCTTATTCTTAGTGAGGATTACGTTCTCATTGTGAAGGACTCCCGCTAAGTTTTATTTTCTTTATTGTTGGCTTTATCGCGTGGAAACGATTTGATTGCGTTGCTTCGTCGAATGGGTTTCACGAGGGTTATAAGAGGCTGAGTGTGGATTGAGTGGCCGTTGAGGTAGTTGTAATTAATTAGACACGTTAAGAATTGTTATTGATACATTATTTTCTGCTGCTGGAAATGAGTTTTCTTTATGAATTTTGTTAGCAATTCGCACTTGGCTGGTAGACTATGGCCTGAAACTCCCTCAATCTGAGAGAAGACCCGTGGCCAGCAGTGGAACAATAATGGGTTTACGGTAACTGTTATTAGATTTGATAACAGCAATAAAACTATGTTTTTACCTTTATGTTATAATATTAAAGTAACAAACGAGCACGCGATCCATCCGATGGTAAGTGGCTACTTCCGCCCATGGAAATCTGTAATGAACCCCAGATAAGATCAGAGTCTAACCTGAGGTTGGCTATAGATTCGTTGCTACCTCTGAGGACTAAGTGCGGAACCCATCGGATAAGTATGGCTCCCTTACCACACCCTTCAGACCGAAACACAGCAGAGCTGATTTTACTGATGTGATTTTAATAATCATGATATTCCTTTTTTTTTCTTAGTTTAAGCAGTCTGGTTTCTTTAATTAATCGTAGCCATCTAAATTTTAGAACAGTCACGAAGGTACTGCTTTAACACAATAATTCAATAAGTGCGATTAGTAATAAGGTGTTCCAACTCATTCTTCAGTATTAGCAACCCATTGTTTGGAGTTGATTTCCTTGTTGCATGGGTTGCAAATGTTGCAATGACCAACATCAAGTCGACTGTATACTCTTTTGCTGTTCAAATTTCTGCTACTTCAGCTAGTACATATAATAATTTTACAAAAAATACACAGAAAATTCTAAAAAGTAATCGATAGACGCATAGGAATTCGATAGGAAGAAACGTAGTTTTGTAAGAGCTGGCTTTAAATTTGATAGCTTGGTACATACGCCCGAACACACGATGGCACTCCCGTTCGGGAAAGCGTAATAAAATGTTGACTTCCGAGCATTTTGCCATTGGAACTGCTAAATTTTAAACAGTTTCGTTTTCATTAGAATTAAAATAAGCAGGCAATAGATAATAATAAATCTTATTTAGATATGGGAAATTCTAATTAGTTTTACTTAAAGCGTAGCATAAGGCGAACAAAATTAATTATGACGGCAATTTATCTGTAAATGGTAGAGTGAGCATGATTCTACCAGGGACTTACCACCACCACACCTTTTCCTGGTGTGAAGCAGTTCTTGTATTTCGGTGGAAGTATGTGTTTGTCGGCCACCTTCATATGAGGCAACGATCTTAGTCTAGCCTGAGTAGCAATATATCTGTAAATATGGGTGGCAGTGACCACTTGCCATTAGATGGACTGCATGCTCGTTTTCGACTTGAATACAATAAAAAATAGGCTTATTATAGAGTCTATCGTATAAATTCTGAGCGGTGTTCATTACAAACTGCAATGGACGGCAGAGATCATTATTATTAACCTAAAATTGTGTTAACAACCAGATAAAAGTTATTAGTTTATCCAATTTTGTGCAGCAAATGTAACAAATCTCTTCCGGGATTGTTGGATAAAACGGTCCAAATGCGCGCCATACACGATGACAATCTAGTTTTGTATAGATAAATAAAAAAGTCAACTACGAGCAACTCGGCTGCTAATTTCTGAATTAGCTCAGATTAATCTTTATATACCAGTATGATTTTGCTTTCTTGATGTCTATCCATCCATCAGCCCTTGTCCAAAAGTCCACTGCTAGATATAAGCGTCTATAATCTGCGCCACTTTAACCGGTCCTGCACAAGTACCGCTGGATCCAGAAGTCCGCTGTCTTCGTCAGGTCATCAGTCCACCTGGTCAAGGGACTGCCTGTAATTCTTCTGCCCAGACGCGGTCTCCATTCGAAAACTTTTCTACCCCATCGGCTGTCTGTCCTACGAGCGATGTCTATACTTCTTTCAAATGTCAGTACAGGTGCAGAAGACTAAAATTAGTAGAAATGCAGGAATATACTCGTACTACGGTTATGGTAATAATACAGAGGGAAAAACAAATATTATATTAAATATTGAAGTATTTACTTTTTTTCCTTTAAAGGAGTCTTTTTAAGGAGGAGGAGTATTATTAAGGATCCGAGTTTGTTTTGTTTAATTTTGACATTTAGTTATATTTTGTGTGGAATAAAAAGCAATATTTTTCTGTTAGTGCGTTTAAAGACGTACCTATATTAAGGGTTTACTCATACAAAAACTAAGGAAAAATTGCGTAAATTAAGTACTACTCTAATTAAATCAGCAAAACATTCCCATACTGCCAAAATACGCGACAGCTATCCACTTTTGTAGGAATTAAAAAAACCTGCAAAGTTCAAACGCGTTCCGTCAACTGCGACCCACTCCGCTGCTAATTTCTGAACCGACTCAAACTGACCTTTTCAACTCAACACGAGTTTGTTTTGAAGACAGTTCGTTAAATTTCTGTTTACCTGTTAACTGTTGACCCAGTGCGACGTTTTGGACCCAATTTCTACTAGCTTTTAGCTCTTTCGACCCGTAAAACTCGTGCCCTATTTGCACGTGCTAGGCCATAATGTTGGAATAAACTGGAAAATGGGATAAAGTATGATCAATGACTGCTATAATAAATACAAATATAAAGTCCACTGTAATTTCGTTACTTCTTATACCATAGATATAATAAAAATCACAGCTCGGCGTGTCTGTGCATTGCATATAATTTACAATACTAACTTTAATATCAAAAAAACAGGTAAAAAATTTTTTTCCGCCTATCCTACAATGAGTCAGGATAAATACCAGAAAAACAGTAGGTACTTATCGAGTCCATATTTTTTCATTCACTTCAGTATTCTTCGAATTGAATACCTATTTTAATCATTTATACACCAAAGGAACCAAAACGATACATAGAAATGTCCTAAAATAGAAGACATCTCAAATATCAGGGAAGTTTACACTAAATCTACTGTTTGTACAATTGCGTAAATGGATTTTGTATTAAAACATTATGTCTGTATATTGAAATGTTATTATAACGATATTCATGTTCGTTTTGTTAATATAACAATGTCGAGTCCCAGTGAGCATACAGTTATGAATCAATTACGAGGTGATATGTATCGACATAGCGTTCGGGTAACAACCATGATCAATAAATTAGTCATAATTAACAATACATGAATCCACGTCTGCAAATTTGGGTTTATTTAATAAGTTTACATATTGCTGAATATAATATATTGTAAAGGTTTCACATGAATAACGTTCTATAAATATATATACAGAAGCGAAATTATACTTACGTTTGTCTATTCATCGCAGAATCTGAACTACTGAAGCTAGAACAATGCAATTTGGAAAATAGCCTCATGTACCCTAATAAAAGATTTATTGATATTACACTCAAAATGGCTTAAATGTTAGTATTATATTATGCGTGTATGAAGTTGCGGGAAACAGTATTATTTTAAGGTGTCAGACTCTTTGTGGTTCGACTCTGGAAGAACAGCAATGTTATGCACTGTTGTGTTCTGCTATGAAGTGTGTGGTGAGGAAGACATAATAAGTATGTCTCCCTCATCACACACTTCATAGCCTAGACATTCCTCTTAGTCCTCGAGGGTAGCAACCCGGCTGTTGCTAACTTCAGTTAAAACTCTGATCTGTAAAACTGGTCTTATCTGGGGTTGACTACAGATGTCCGAGGGCGGCAGTGGCCACTTACCATCAGGTAGACTGTATCCTCATTTGCTTCTTCCATATAGTAAAAAAATACTTTTCATACAGCATTACAAAATTGTTGGCTGGATCATCGTTCCGCATTCAGCAGATTCCTCTATGATGGGTATTGGGTAGTATATTAAAATACAATCGAGTTATTGCTACATAAAATAAATATGTATGTTCGTGAATGCCACAAAGGAAAATAGAATACTTTGACAGCGAACGAAAAGTGAACGAACTATAAATTGCTGTTCGATCGTAGAATTTGCTTTGAGCAAGGAGTAGCGGAAATGAAGCCTGACGTCATTCGATCCCGTTCCTATATATTGCTGAATATATAATATAAACGAGGTTTTGCTCATGTTTTAGTTGCAGACTGCAGTCTCTGTTATTGTAAATATGATATAAAAAAAATCGGAGTTGCCTGTAATGGACATCTGTAATATGAGCACATGTAATATGATCACTTCATATGAGGTTGCATATGAGCTCGGGCCACAGATGAATTGCTACTCCTGAGAACACTCGTGTGTGTGTGTGTGTGTTATACACATTACTCTGCTGTTATGGGGTAGAAATAGCTGCGGCGGTGGCACTTTCGAAATCGAACCAAAAAGAGTTCTGCCACCTAGTAGTAAATATTTAATCCAAAAACATTAAATATGATTGTTTATTGTGCAGAAAACAGCCTATTATACTATACGTATGTGCTAATAAAATAATAAATAACAGAAAATAAAAATGTGTTATTATATAGTATAAAATGACTAGTTAACAACGACGCTAAGCAGTGTATAGAGAGGATAGTTAGAATATAGTTATATAGGTATTTGCGTAGTCACAAAGAAAGAAGACCGGATTTGATCAAGCTGCAAATAGCGGTTCGCTCGTGGATTTCGCTTTGAGCGTCTCCTTGTGACGAAAATGCACCGCTAAGGTATTGGCCCTTATGCTGGCAGATAAGCACTTAAGTACTTAAAGGCTGTTTTTTTTTTCATTTTATATCAGAAGTCTGGTTCTTTTAACCAAAAAAAGTAACTTTTTATTTTGAATAAAGCCATTTCTATTATTATTATGATAACGTGAGCTTTGGAAGATGGTAGAAATTTTTTCGTTCGATTCCGAAGAAATCGTCGCTACACCTATTTCAACATAATAATAACAGTTAACACGGGTGTGTTCTACTTTGAAGAGTGTGATAAGAGAGACATACTTATCCGCGCGTTCCAAGTTAATCCACACGGATAGGTGGGCAACGCATGTGTCGCCAACCTTAGGTAAGGTTCTGATCTTATCTAGGTTACAGATGACCATAGGCGGAAGTGCCTACTTAACACGAGGTGGCCTGCATGAAAAGCTGCAAAAAGCGATTTAGTGAGTCGGTTTAAAATGTAGAAAAATAAAACATTTCTGTTTTGTAGTTACATTTGACAACATTAAGGTATATATGAAAGAGTGTAATATATTAGGAAGGGTGGTTTTCCTAAAAAATAAATCTTTATGAGAAATGACAGCAATCGAAAACATCCCGGATAAGCACTTGAGTGTGAAAGGGTGGAAAACTGCAGTAAATCGTTTTTATTTCGTTATATCACTTTTGAGTTCCACCCTCGCGAATTAATGGTGCGAAAGAATTTGAATATGGAAATTTTAGTATACCGCATTTGATACAATTTTGAATCAAATATAGGGTTACCAAAATTCCACATCAATAAAAAAAATTGCCGTCACGGGTAGCCTGGCACATGTGAAACATCGTCTTCGTACTAGTAATATGCATAAAAGATAAGATTGCGACAGAAACTAAATATAAAGCGTAATAAAAATAACGCCATCTACGAATAGCACCCCGCACTAAGTCGAACTATCACCGGCGCCCGCTTTGTTTTGTTAGATACTTAATAGTTCCTAAATTCATAACAGATGGCGCTACAATGAAAACGGTGTGGCGATCGCCATGCGAACAATCAGGTTTACGTGCGCCTATAGATTTTCCACAACAAAACGTTTCGTTTAAAGGTCGTTGCATATCGCAAATTATGGAGATTGCAATGCATAGCGTCTTTCCGCCGGTCATGTACCCGGGTTTAATGCCACACTTGATTTTTACTGTTTAGGTTAGTTAAAATATTTTTGCTAGAGTTTGTTTCTTAATTTAATTTTTAATAGGATGGATGTAACATATATAAAAACGATCGAATTGAGAACCGAAAGAATCGAATTGAAGTCTGTTAAATAATAATAATTGATTAGTGTAGTAGATGTCTGCCAAAAATTACTCTAGCTTAGGAAACTTTTGAAATTTATTTTTAATGGATTGCACAGCCACTTTAGCAATGACGTCATAAAGACATGTATAAAACTTTTAGTATTTAAATAGTCAAGAAAATAGCTGTTTCAAGTTCTGCGCAATTAATGTGAATATGGGAATATTACAGGTCGTAAAGCATATTGTCAAGCTCCCTAGGCTATTAATTTGCTCCTAAAGATAGGTAAAGACAGCGAGCAGTGATCGCCGAAAGGTTGAAAGTCGGCCTCTCAATCGAGGGTCCGAGGTTCGAATCCCAGGCAGGCACCACTGATTTTTTCTAAAATTATGTGCTTATTAGAAGTTAATTATCATTGCTTTACGGTGAAGGAAATCATTGTGAGGAAACACATCTGAGAGTTCTTTAAAAAAGTTCTCAAAGGTGTGTAAAGTCTATCAATTCGCACTTGGCTAGCGCGGTGGACGGATGGCCTGAAACTGTCTCAATCTGAGAGAAGACACGTGCCCATCAGTGTCCCACTGATAATAACTGTGCCCATAATGGGTTCATGGTAAAGACAGGCATTGCGTGGTTAGCTTTACTTCCATAGCTAACAGCGCACGTGTGCTGACTCACACTTACTTTCAGTATTACTTTCTGCACTGAAATACAATATCACTTTTCGATAGAACCTTAAATAATATCGATAAAAATGATTGCAAAGAGCTAGCCACGCTACCAGTACAGCGAGGAGCGTCGAGCACTATTACTCACAGGTGGAATAATTTTCGATAGATATCTTTAGTTATTCGACGGAATTACCGTGCGGCTCCGTAAGAGGCTGTTGCTATTCATATACGTGCTGAGCATAGTTTTTAAATTTGTACGCACGTATGAACTTAAATATTTTCTATGTATCTGTTTGTGTTATTTGACCTCTTTTGTAGTAGTTTAATCTTTGCAGAAAAGATTCCTTCTTAAAGGTTTAGCGCTTTTTAGGTAGGTAGGTAGGTAGGTAGCTCATAGATTTTTTAAATGTCGTAATTATAAGTAATACAAGTAAATTACTTAAACTTTATTTATTATTTACCGTGTAAATAACTTTTCTGTGTTTTCAATAAAAAAATATAGCCATATAAATTACGTACTATAAGATATATAAGAATTTTCTCTCCATCGCATTTTATTAAGGGTTTATTGAAACAATTTAATCTCCGATCCCTTATAGACACAATGATGTTGCAGAAATTTCTCATTACGTATCTCGCTGCGTCTTATAAAGATATTTCGTTGACAACGAATTTTTGGACGCAAACGGCCGTCATTTAAGGGAAAATACAAAGCAAATTGGTACTCGGCTGTGCTGTTACGAGAAATGCCTGTCTGTGACCAACCACTAGGAAAACCTTACATGAAATGATATTATAGAAAAACTTGCCAAGTGCGAGTCGGACGCATGCACGAAGCGTTCCATTATCTATATAAAACAGATAAAAAATCACTTTTGCTATATGGGATTCCCCGTTAATATTTACTTATTTATTACTGTTTCTAGTATTTGTTGTTATAGCGGCAACATAAATACATCATATATGAACATTTCAAGTGTTTAGCTATAACGGTTCATGAGATTCCGACTGGTGACAGACAGACGGACAGCCGAGTCTTTGTAATAGGGCCCCGTATACAGACTTGTAATATATGTAAGTGTTAGTCAAAAAGATTAGTTTGGCTAGATTATAGTGGCCTGAAAGTCTTTGGTATCAGTGTAATTTTCAAAACGTAAGATTTAGAGAATATTTCAGATTATATATTACACGCTTTATATTAGCTTCAATTGCAACTAAAAATGTTATATCAAATCTTGGAGATCCATATCAAGATAATTTTAATTTGAAGTTTTCGAACAGAACTGGTAATGGAGTCAGATGGTAAAATTCTTTTAGCCTATTAGTAAACCTCTCAAGTTTGGCTACATATTTTGACAGGTCCATTAGATTTATGCGTTTATTTTAAGACTATTAGACTGAACGAAGCTAAGATTAAGATAATCATCTAATGCCTAAGGTTACACGATCAGTAAATATCGCAATATCGGCCTTAATATTTCTTACTTTTCTTATTAATTGCAACTTGTACCTGCGAATACATTATCAATATATTGACTAATATATTTTTATTACTAGATTGCTCATCATTCGGAACACACGTTTGTTCAATATAATAATGGATGAGAAAATTCTAGCGTGCATTGTCATTCTTTATTCTTTATAGTATGGAAGTAGCAAACGAGCATGTAGCGCACCTGTTGGTAAGTGGCTACTGCCGCCCATGGACATCTGTAATCAACCCTAGGTAAGATCAAAGTCTCACTTAAGATTGGCCACAGATGCGTTGCTACCCCTGAGGACTAAGATGGAATGCCTCGGGAACGTATGTCTCCCTTACCACACCCTTCAGACCAGAACACAACAGCGCATTACACTGCTGAAAGAGAAAAGAACCACAAAGAGTTCTACAACCTTCAAAAATGTCATTACCATGGCATTCAATTTAGGAAAATATAAAGAAGAACACTTTGGGTGGAAAATTCGGTTGCACTGCGAAATAATTGTTTGCAATTGTTTCGTGCAATTTAATTAACAAAATGTGGTTGTCTGATGCAGATGACTACAAAAAAATACTTTCGCATAATTTATTTACGTTTTGATTTTGATTTTGTACTGATAGCGAGCGATCAAGTATACAATTGATTTGACAAAAGAGCTATAATTATTAAAAAAATGTTTTAGGTAATGTTGGCCTTTCCACGTGTATCTAATCAGCTATCAAAAAAAATTTTTTTTCGCACAATTAGTACGGTAACACATTGTGATTTGACACAATGGAAAGAGCATTTATAAAACGCATGAATTTCATAATTATTGATTCATAAATAGTTATGTCGCATTTCTATAATTAATTACCAAATATCGTAGCAGGCCACTCAACTCGCATTCAATTGGGTTTTCATAGCGACAATAAAACCTCGTTTAGCGAGAAATAAAAGCTTATTTCCACGCGATAAAACCAACAATAAGAAAAGCTACCGCAGACCGCCATGAAAGTTCTTGTGAACAAAAGCGAGAATTTGTCGACGAAGCGTTGAAGATTTCTTCAATTACAGTCACAATACATTCAACTGAATTTTTGTTTTACCAAAATAGCAAAAATTCGTTTCGATTCACCGCTATTGTAGCGGTGAATCAAAACATCGTAAGGAATGTCATGTGCTCGAGTTCTGTATCGTTTTAAGTGTATCAAACTTAGCCTTTTGGCTACACTAACAACTAAAACATATATTTGACTAAACTAGCCACTAAAACATATCTTAGCCTACACTTGCCACCAAAAGTCAAGGCCTTTTAATTTTAGATAAAAATGTTGCCTAGTCGTATCTCAGTAATGCTTTAACGCCTCGTTTTCGAAATGGACTTCGCTAACCGGCACCGGGTCACGTAAATAAAATACCAGGTCAAAGTATTGCCTCTTACAGTCAACCATAATAGTAAAGGAACACGCAAGACAACGCACGTGTTGCTTTTGTGTCAACGCGAACGCTGTGCCCTGTTATCGTCCTACGTAGTAAAAAAAACAGTTAAATTGAGAACCTCCTCGTTTTTTGAAGTCAGCTAAAAATGTGCATGGTTTCTCCCGTGTAATTAAAAGCTAATTGTTTTGTTATTTAACAATCTTCATGCATTAGGAATTAAAAAAATCTTTGATAGGTCATAATAAGGTAACATGAAAATTACCGGACGACCTGCAAGCTTGCAATTGTATAGCGCCAATTGTAAAAACGAATTTCTCACTTTTAAAAATTAGGTACGACTTATTTATGCAAGTAATTAATACCTTCATGAACTTCTCCATTTCATTCTATTGTGCTGCAAATATTTATCCTAGCTTTGTTCTACGAAGTTTCTAAAGGTTATGAAGTTTTGTTTGTGGAGAGGATTGAATGAAATTGAGACTTAAATAATTAAATATTTACTTATCTACTAGTGATAACTACTACAATACAATGGACATCTTTCATCAACTCTCTATTTGATGCGACTTCTACGTGTAATTAATCACAGATTGAGACAGCGTTGCTATTTCTGAGGAATATGGTTGAATGCCTTAAATAATGTAAATCTACCTTGCTACTATAACCTTAAATGGTGTACCTTTGGACAGTAGTAGAACCCATTGTGTTTTACTTCAGAGGTCGTGGTTTTACTTCAGATTACAACAGTGCTGCCTAACAAGGCAGCGCTGTTGTTTTCTAGTCTGAAGAGTGTAGTAAGGGAGACATACTTATCAGAGGCGTACCAATTTAGTTTTCAGGAGTAGGGTAGGAGGGGGTATAACGAGGTAGCGGCAAAGTGGGATGAGCTTCAAACAGACAGAAGAAACACATAATGTAGAGTCTAATGGATCAGTTTAATTGGACGTCCATCGGCACATGACCTTTACAAGCGATGCATACCATATCGATACCCGTTTATGCTCAAACAACAAAAGTCTCAAAAACAGTGTTTTTGAGACTTTTGTTTCAACAACATAAAATAGTCTATAAGATGATGGTATAAAGACGATTTTGGTGTCTTATTGTCTCGAAATTGATGTCAAATATTGTTTTAAAGTAATATATGATCGATAATAAAAAGTATTACGCGTGGAAACATTTTTCTTTTCTAATTATACCTACCCCACAATGCCTCATAGGGTACCCCACTGGTAAAGTAGGGTACCCTATATACGGGGCATAGCGGGACAAAACCCATTTTCTATTTAAGTGTTCAAATCTCCATTTCAGGTAAACGGTGAAATTGAGTGAAAATTGTTAGTTTAGTGTTATTTTATCTTATATGTATGTTTGAAAGTTAAGTACCCCACAATGCCCCCCTCTTCCCTAGTAATGCATTTCTGGCTAACCTCAAGTAACACTCTAATCTTATCTGGGGTTGATTACAGATGTCTATGGGCTGCAATGGCCACTTACTTTTTCTTCTTTGTTCAATATTATACTTTATAGTTATCATATCATATTTTTTATTTCATTATACGTACTAAATAAAGTGTATACTTATTTATATTTACTATTTACTTATTTTATTTATTTTTCATTTTGTACCCATATTGTCGTGATAATAAAGTAATAGACCCATCCTTCATCTTTTTTTTTCCATTTACAGGCATAATTTTTTTAAATTATGCAGTATGTCACTCCGCATACTGAGACGATTTCAATATGTAATATTTTACAATTCTTCAAGCTTGTTGGGCTGTAGCGCGTGTAAAAAAATGGACATACATACAAATGAACATATATACAAACATACATACAAAAAAAACATGCTTCAAATACACTACAGTCGGGCAAAACACCTAATAGTGATCCTGCTAGACACGAAAGTCTAAGTGTTTTATCACATTAAATACGTACCTACAAAGAAATAAAAATGGCAGTTATTATGACATCACAGACCAACTATTGATTTCTATAGATAAGTAGGTAATAACGTTAAGGTTGGGTGTGGAAGTGGCCATAAAACCTCGTGGCCTATTTCCAGCGCTCACGTTCTCCACGCTCCATATTGGCCAGACTCAGTGATTTCCATATATTGAAATTCCAATTTCAGTAGTAGATAAGAACAAACTGAGGCAGTAATTTTAGTCTATGTAGGAGTAAACTGAGAGTATTCCCAGTTTATAAAACGCCAATTGATTTGTTATAACGACTCAAAAATCTTATCTTATTATACATTATATAAAAGGAGCAAATGCAAACTGTCTATCCTGATGATGATGTAGGGATACTGGTGGCCAAAACCAATGAAGTTAGCTATTTGGTGTTTACTAATATATATTGGGATTACTGAGCAGAGACATACTATGAAAAAAATGACCTTAAACTCTTCTATCCTGATGATGCAGGTACTTAAAACTTAATCCATAGTAGCTGGCCATTTGGTGCTTAGGGATATGTAATAAGATTACCAAGCAAAGATGTGAAATGAAAGT
>MOOZ01000093.1:800815-812916 GCA_002930495.1 Cecropterus lyciades | reverse complement strand
AAAAAAAAATACGTACCTGTGTAAGACTCTTCTCCGATGGCAGTAGGACAGGCCGCGGAGCAATTGGAACATGAACAGCCTAACGTTGTGATGGTTCAGACCGCCGGGGTGCCTCTCCATGTATTGTGATAGATCCGTGTCCTGGCCAAGTAAACGTAACCACATTTAATATCATATACAAAATACAAAAACATTTCTGTAAAAACGTGTGGGTCATTAAATGAGCGGCATGTAAAAAAATAATGAAAAAGCGTTAAATGGCTAACTTGTTACTTTCATACGTGGGCGCGGGCGCGTATCGTAAAAAAAATAATGAGCGCCGAATTCTGAACTATGTACTATGTACCTAATGTGTATATAAGAAACCAACATATATTTAAATTATTTTTTTTTGTTTTTTTGTCCAGCTGATTTCTTCAAGAAGGGCGTCATAAGCTACCAATGCGTTGGCAAAGATGCATTGATTGTATGGGTGATTACTTTGATTAATAGAAATAAAAAATATAGAAAAAAGTACGCTTCATTTATTTCATGAAAAACGGCAATTTCACAGGTAAAGACCTATTTATTACAAACACCGCATAAGATTCAAAATATAAAACAAAAAGGTTTAAAAGAACAACATAAAAAATGAAATAAAATATATATTTAATATCATATAATCTTGGAACAAAATGCATTCAACCTCAAGTACAAGTGTACCTGGTAATACCTGAAGTTGGTTAATCTTGCTCTCATGTTGCATTCTACTCCACAAGAGTACAAAGTAAATAAGCAATTCCCGTATAATTATAATTCCACGTAACTTTTCCATGTAGGACTTGTATTATACAAAATTTTAATCAACTAGCAAGAGCTAAAGAGCAGGTCGCCATTCTATAACTTGGTTAGTGAGTTCTCGCATCCGGACGACGCCACTCTTGTGTTTAACTTGGCTCCACTGTGCAAGTTAAATTAATGAGCAATTCCTGTATAATTATAGCACTATGTAACTTCGTGTTAGCATCGTGTTATACAAGGTTTTATTGCATTGGGCGCTTCCGGCCGCGACACTGTTATGCCTCCCACTCCAGTAAGTAGGTTTTCTATTTTATTTAGAAACCCTGGAAATTTTCGGAATTGATTGATGCTGACATCACTCAGCCTGAGTTTATTTCATTTTGCCAAAAGGCAAGGGCAAAATTTATTATAGTCTCATTTCATTATCATTCCAGTGCCTGTTAAAGTGAGCATTGATGTACAGTCACGAGCATAACATTATTTTGGAATTAATTCTCACATATGTTTGGTACGACAGTACCAAACATATGTGAGGATTAATTATTTCATCACAATTATTTCATCACATTATTTTGATGACACTTGATTAAACTGCCTGTTAATGTCAGATATTTTTGCTGCACTCGTGCAGACAGATATTATTGAACTCGTTCTTGGGGCAGATATTTTTTCTCACGTGCCTATAATCAGATACTTATGCTTGTGACTGTACTCCTGTGGGCTCAAGAGGCCTAAATAGACTTTTGGTTTTTCTACACAGACGTCTACATTTACACGTCGATGACATTAGGTTTAAGAGATATCTTTCGTTTCCCAAATGTAAATAAAATCTACTCTTTTTCGCCGATCTTTGGTGGAAGAAAGTGGGTATATAATATCGTCTATCACGATACAAAGTTGATAACGCCTACTCTATTCCATATTAAAACTATTTAAACGAGTTTTGCAAACACATGATCTACGACAATAGAAATTATTTTAAAATTCCAAATGAATTTAATTGTATTTACTTCTATAACATATTCATAACGTAATAAATTTGTAGCCGAAACTTTTTCATTTATTGTGTTGTGAGTCATAAATATAAATCAAAATATAAGTAGTTCTTGACGAAATGAACTGCAATCTGAAGTTTCGTATGCTTCCGATGTATCCTATAATAGGCCTGCCTAGTTAGCTGAGAACAAGTGGCCCGACGGGATTGAAGAAATTCAAAATGAATGAATGAATATTTGACGAAGCGAAAATAAAAAAATATATAAATACTATTTTTTTGGTTAAAACTGAATAAGTAAAGTACGCTTCAACAATCAGCGACAATTTTAAATACTGAAGCCTGCGATGTTATAATTTATGCGTGCTTCGTCGACAAGTGGCCCGATATAATAGTAAGGCACAAGTAAGGCGAAAATAAAAATATATTAACACTGATTTTTTTCCAGTCCTTAATGAGATGAACTTTGTTTCAACAACCAACGACAAGTGTAAGCACTAGAGCGTCGTAGGCTTCGGATGCTATAATTTATGCGTGCCTCGCTAACAAGTGGCCCGGCGTTATTGCACTAAGGCGGCGTAAGCATGGTAAGGCGGTGTCGAGCACTCGCTGCCGAGATGAAAAACGTTGCTTTGTGTCCTGACGGGATAATGACGCCTTGCGTGCGCCTTAATTAAAACACAAATTAATGGGCCCTTCGCGTTATTATATTTTTGTAGTCGATTTTACGTGACGCATGTCAGTTATGATTTTTTTAACATCAACACACCAATTTCTGGCATGGCGATTACATTTACATTTACAAATTAACCTAACGAGGAATAAGATTTTTCTGCAAGCTCCATCTAAGCTCTATTTGGAAAATATTATACGAGAATTACCTTCGTCTGCCAGTATAAGTTAACTTTAACTCAAAGACAGAGAAGTGACATGGAGTGACATAATTCGTACATCAATATCAGTATTTCATTTTACTTAAGACTCTTTATAAAGTAAGTAAGAAACTCGTGAAGGCATTCGTTCGAAAGTAAATAAAAACCCATCAGATAATATTAATAACAAGAATCATTGAAACTGTGACCTTTTCTCTTAGGAATCCATTTCATAATCAACAAAATGATACGCATTTATTGAAGAACCGCCGACCTACATACACATTAGTAGATTATAATAAATTATAATCATTAACGTATGACTCGCAGAATATTACAAAACAGGTTTATGAAATATTAACACGGTGGAGAAGATTAAATTATATTTAGCCTTTTATAGATAGTCGGATCATATTACATTATAAAATACATTTGATTCGATTAATATTGTTCTAATAGGCTGATCGCTCTAAATAACTATTTCAGTGAGATTATAAAACATTAATCCCTATAATTTAACAGAATAAATGTAAGTTTTAAAATAAATTCCCGTAAGAAAATAAACTGTATGAACCGACGAAAATGCAAGTAAATAAAATTAACACATCAATATTTATAACCAGTCATATTTTATGTTTATTAAACATGGCATGAAAACATGAGGGTAAGTTGAAATAAGGTATATCGGTGCACGCAGTGTCCCTAAAGGAAATTTAGAAAATATCGATAAATTGCCCTAGATTTGGAACCAATTAAAGAATTTGAAAAAAATCTACATTCAATTACTTCTATTTTTTTTCTTAAAACACATTGGCAATAGGTGGGGAATGGGTTCAAAAATTTATGGACTCAAAACTTTCTAGAATTAGCGTGCCCCTAAGAAAAGCCTAGGTATTCCTTACCTTTCGAATAGACAACATTTAATAGAAAGTAAATAAAATTAGTCACTGAATTACCATAGAGAAACACTTCGTAGAAAATTGCGGTGGCCGCAGTACTTTCAGTGGTAGTAAAACGTTTAGGGGTAAAGACATAAAACCGGCGTATTATAGCGCTCTCAAGTTTAACTTTACATACGCTCAACGACCACACTGTTCCGAATTTATACAAGTCACATAAAAGTGAACGTTGTCCCTTTGTACAGTTTTATTGTTAGATAAATAGATTTAATGTCTGAAGGTAGAACACGCGCTAGAATCCACTGTCTCATATCTGTCCAAAAATAGCAGTGGTAATCGTTTGGACTAAGTTAAGAACAAGTGTATGTGTGGCCAACATTTATTTCAAGAAATCAGCAATGGACCAGTATTTTTTTAAATATGAAAGTAGCAATCGATCATGCAGTCCACCTGATGGGAATTGGCCACTGCCGCCCATGGTCATCTGTAATCAACCCCAGATAAGATCAGAGTCTTACCTGAGGTTAGTCACAGATGCGCGAAGACAAAGTTAGACCGTCTCCGTTATCCTCCAGACCATAATACAGCAATGCATAACACTGCTGTTATTAAGCAGAACTAGGTGTGGCGATGGTGATTACAGAGTCGACCCGCAAAGAGTTCTACCAACTTTAAATTAATTATTTAAAAATAATTTACCGATCTTCATTCGGCGAGGAGTTTCAAGACAAACGGATGGGCGGGTCATTTCGGAAAGATATCATGACGTGACTCACCACAAACTCGAACACGAAGGTGAGCGTCTCTCGCGTGTGCACGATGTCGTGTAACGTGACGATGTTCGCGTGCTTCAGCTCCTTCAGCAGCGACGCCTCCCGGATCGCCGTGAAGGGCGCCCCCTCCTCCTCTTGCAGCCTTATCTCCTTTAACGCGACTACTTGCTGTGTTAAACTGTTGACAAATTAAGAAATTATTCTCTGTAACATTCTATGTAAAATTGGTTTAGTCTTCATAGATTCCCTCGAGTAGGCAGGGTACCAGGTAAACAAAAACATCCATGAAATGAATTGGATATGATATTTTGGATTTGTTATATTAAATAAGCATAGCACATTTTAGAAAATATAATATACTATGAAAACACGTGAAGACACTTTTATTTTATTATATCAAACACTGTCTCCGTTTCACTAATTTTATTTACAATTTTTCAGCTGGGAAAATACTTCAGAGTACACGTCGTAACGACGTCACTTTCCTGTAAAATATTTTCATTACAACAACACAGCATAAATGCAAAATATGAAAGCCGTCTACGTGAGAAAACGACACGTTATAAATACAAACGATTCGGGGTGGATGGCAAAAGTTAACGCACACGGAGTGCCGAGTGAAGTTAGTTTTGGCGTGGGTTGACGCGGTATTAATTACCCGGGCACAAGTATTCCCAAAACTAATTTGTCAGAGAACCAGCAAAGACGCCGCCTCCGCGAAACGCTGGCATTTTATAAAGTTAACAGTTACTTGTTAGAAGTTTAATATGTGGCCGTGTACATCAGTAACATTGTGAAATAATTTGAAAATTATATGTGCCTACATGCTAAGTACATAGTTATAAGATAAAGTTATTTTTTTTCAGATAATTTGTTTAATGTTTTAAAGTATGATTTTACGAAATGTAGGAAATCAATACAGGTAGCCATATAAAACTAACCAATTTACGGGGAAATGGAGTAGAGTATAATATTGATAGAAGACATAGCAAGTGTGACATCGCAAATAATGTAATGAGTGGTTAGGTTCACCAGTTGGTAGAACCAGTGTTGTTCGACCGGTGAGGTACCACCGCACCTTTTTGTAAGGTAAAAGCAGTTCTTGCGTTTCGGTGAAAGGATATGGATGCCGGCTCACTTTTTATATGAGGTGACAGTCTTAATCCTCGGAACGCATCCGTGATCGACTTCACATAAAACCCCTGTTTTATATATGTTGCTTACAAATGTTCATGAGAGGCATTAACTTACCATCACTTGCACTGCATGCTCGTTTTCTGCTACATCTGATAAAAGTTTTTTAAGAAGCTAACCAAAATAATCTACATAATAATATTCCGATCATATGGAATGTTAAATCATTCACAAAATAAAACGATATTGTCGATGTTTATAAAGAATGAATTTTTAAAGTCATCCCTAATGACTTCATACGAGTCCAATAAATATGGTAGTTCGAGAATTTGTGGTACAAAAAAGTGTTAACTATTTGATATATACAGGAGAAAAAAGTGAAATAAAATTATTATCAATATAACAGTTTTACAATTCTTTGTTGATATTTACACGATGATTCATCAGTAGATTTGTCAAAAAAAAGTCTTTCTTCACACTGAATCAACCTTATCAATTAAAACGATCAAGGTTACTATCAAAGATTCTAACAGACCGTGCTGTATCTCGATCAGTGAGAAGATTATTTGCTTTTGTTAACACTGATCCCCAAGATCTCCACATCCCTTGTATGTTCCTACTTAGTATATCTATATGGCGTAAGTACATGTTCCAGATATTACAGTATTACAGATTATTCTCATCCATTAAAGCAGTATTAAACTACTATAGGCGTATGCCTTGTAGTATAAAAAGAGGCGAGGGAGGAGGGCGGTTGGCAGTTAGGAAGTCCGAACCTCTTCTTAGCATAGGTGAAAAAATATGACGATGACCTCTTCGGAAGAGTTCCACGTCCCACCGTCTGCTGTTTGTAACTTGAATTTTTTTTTAGATGCTAAACTATGAAATCTGTAGAATATTTAATAAATATATATCTTACGTGTTACGTTCTTTGTCTGGGGTAATCTTGCACACCGTGCACAGTTTGATACAACTTGAAAGATAGGATAGTTTATATCTTATATAAATTACGTGTCACAGAGTTTGTCCGCTATAGATTCTTAAACTGCTGAACCGATTTTAATGAAATTTGCATACCGTGTGCAGTTTGATCCAACTCGAGAGATAGAATAGCTAATATAAATTACTAAATAATTATAAAATTAATAATAAATTAACTATATAGTATACATATGTAACAGCGACCATGTCGTAATCTGTTGGGTGGTATTTCTGTTAGATGCTTTTAGGGTTCCGTACCCAAAGTGTAAAAACTGGACCCTATTACTAAGACTCCGTTGTCCGTCGGTTCGTCTGTCCGTCTGTCTACCACCAAGCTGTATCTCATGAACCGTGATAGACAGACAGTTGTAATTTTCACAGATGATGTATTTCAGTTGCCGCTACAACAACATATACTAATAGCAGAATAAAATAAATGTTTAAGGGGGGCTCCCATACAACAAACGTGATTTTTTGCCGTTTTTTTATAGATAATGGTACATTACAAGAGGAGGCATTGATTATAAAGAAAATGTTTTTCCCAGAATCAGATATATTTTATGTTGATTAATCTCGGGTTTAGATATGCATAAAAACTATACATTTTACTGCCAGATGATAACACTACATTCAATATTGTATACAAAGAAGTATTGAACAATTAAAATAAACATAATAATTTGAATATACAATTTAAAGGTACCAAACAAAGGATAATAACACCAAGATTTTACATAATAGAGCATACATGTTTCGTCAAATTGGCATGCAAATAGGTACATACGAGATAAAAACATAACCCTCCTTTTGGCAGTTGGGTAAAGCCTAACATTTAATACTATGAAACACACCAACAATTTTTAATGCCCAACGAAGTGGACACGGGTCTGCTAGTTACTATATATTCCATAATAACATATTGATTAAATACATAATTTAGTATCTATAAGAGACGTCACCAAACGTATTTAATTAAATGTTATAGTTAAAAAATGTTTCTTAACTTTATATAGCTTTTCTTTTTTTTGATGAGGCTTAACGACCCAATCTGGAAGCTAGAGACCCACACTTTGAAAACACTGCACTAGGCTATCCAAGCTGCTTATTAAAATTCCTTATTATGACTGCAAAATTCGTTATGAATTCGTAATTTTGGCAAGTAGTACGCTCTCACTAACATTGCTGCAGTCGCTATTAAGACGAAATTTTATTTGACATTCTCGAGTCATGAATGGAGAAGTAGACACTTATAAAGCGAATCTTGCAACTTTTATTTCACGTAGAACTTGCAAAGGTTTTGAGTCAAATTGTAAAAATTGTTGTATTTACCAGGGATAAATATAAAAGGACACTTTATTAATGTAAATACAAAATTAAGGCGAATTATATATACGAAAATGTTCTACATACGAGTCTACAGGCATAACTTAACGTCTATTGTTTTCCAATGAGACTTTCTTTAAATATTGAAATAGGAAACGAGCAATCCATCAAGATGGTAAATGGCCATTACTGCCCATGTGCATTTGTAATCAACCCCAGATAAAATCAAAGTCTTACATGAGATTGGCCACAGACGAGTTGCAACTCCTAAGGACTTAGTTGAAACGCCTCAGATAAATACGTATCAGGTAAGTGCATAAGACTGCTGTTATTAGGCAGAAATAGATAGGCAGTGGTGATTCCGGAGTCGAACGACTACCACCTTTAAAACTGAAGTAATTTGAATGTATACATTTTTTAAAGTTTATCTCAAAAGTTACCTATTTAACAGTACATCCACCAAGGTTAACTGCAATGACCATATGAAATACAATTATTCACTACTCCAAGTCCTACCATCCAAACAACTTTAAATATTCAAAAGTTTAACGATAAGGAAGTAGGAAGTTCGTAAAATGTATACGAAATGGGATATAAAGCGTCAATTTGGAGACTAAACCGTCCTCATTAATATGGCAACGGTCGTAAAGTTCGACATTATTCGCCGTTTACAAGTATCCAATGAACACTGGCAAGTTTCTTCCTTGCAGCACATTCGAAACGTTACTCTGTCTGTAACTTTGTTCAATTACGTATTCATTAGTTAGTATGGTCGTAAGTCACCGCTTTATATGTATGTGCACATTTTCATTCAACACGTTATCGAATGCATAAAGTAAACTTTAACTCAATTTTGTTTGGTTAATGAAAGAATTAATAGTACATTTTAATTTGTCTTTTAATTTTTTAAAGGTTTGGACATAATAGGAAAGCTTTATTTCTTTGCGCGGTTCAAATCAATGTTTGAAGTGTCAAAAGTTTGTGTTGCTTACATAAGTCCATGGGCCACCGCCGCCCATGGACTTATATAAGCAACTTCATATGGAATAGGGACATCTCCCGAGGAGTAAGATAGTCCCCTCATAGGGTGGTGAGCTGGTAACCACACTCTCCTACCGATACGTAAGAAGTGATTTACGCTAGAAGTAGATGTGGCGGTAGTACTACCCCGATCGATCATGGTTCTTTCACATTATAAAAATCTATTTATTGCAACTTTATATTTAAGGGTAGCAAGCAATACGTCTGCTGTTGACCTTTGATAATGCTTTGATTCTACTTTAAGTTAATACATTACATATTTCTATATTTGCTGCAATTTAGGGTTGACGGATCAGACATCATTATTTAAAATATTATTTCGAAATACCAATGCATCGAATGTAAGAGTAATTCTGTACTGCAAGCCCACATAAAATACTCCACGTTGCTATATTAAAGGGAACCAGATAGGCTCGTATAAATGATGAAAATTTGAACAAAATCATTAAACATGAACACGAGAGCGGGACGCTCAAAACATTCCACGAAATATTCACAGACTCAAACAATGCTCCACTGAATAATACACAGCTTAATGTAAACCGGGATCGGTATAAAATCCATTCGAAAATGAACGAGTTGGAACAGTCGGCATATATTTCAAAATTGATATGAGCCTTCTAATTATATAGCATTTTGTATCACGGCTAGCTCCTGCCTGCGGTTCTGTGCGGCGTCCATATACAATTAATAAGCATCCTATGTATCAGTCCAGTTCATAAGCTATCTGCATCCAAGTGACAAAACAAGTTATAAAATGGAGTCACAAATATCGACGTACATAAATAATTGAGTCAATAACTAAATATTGATAAATTTAATACTCACAAAATACATAATGCAAACATATACGACAATACTTTTTACATACCCCTGTGTAGTAAAATGAAAACCAAATTTATAATACCCTAAGGGCGATTGTGACATATTTTCGCGAGCTCTTATAATTCATAAAAATTGCCTGAGTATTAAACATGACCTGGAAGCATCGCAAAATATTCACGGGCTTCAATGATACCCTGAATATTGCAAAGCTCGTTTTAAATAAAATCTCCATTAAAACATCTCTTTGTGTTTCAAATTGAGTCTCGTTAACGCGGCAGTGTTGTGAAATATAGACCTATTAACATGTTTACAGCTGATGATCAATTTTGGTATCAATAGATATTACATAGTACGTAGCAATAATTATATATAGCAATTAATCAAGTTCGTTTGCACCATTTTACTTTAGAAATATTCAATTTTATGTTACATTATTGTAAAGGAATGAAAAGTTTAGTGTAAATACACACTAGTGTGATGTCAGAATTTGGCGAAAGCACTATGTTGAAAGTGGTAGAACTCTTTGTAGTTCGACTGCAAAAGCACCACCGCAACACTTATTTCTGCCTAATAACAGCAGTGTTATGCGCTGCTGTGTTCTTGTCTGAAGGTTGTGGTAAGGGAGACATACTTTTCCGAGGCATTCCATCTTAGTCCTCAGGGGTAGCAACGCATTTGTGGCTAACCTTAGGTGAGACTGATCTTATATGGGTTGATTACAGATGTCCATAGGGAGCAGTAGTCACCTACCAGGTGGGCTGCATGCTCGTTTGCTAATATCCATATTATATAAAAAAAAATAACATACTTTACGGTTCATGCCGTATTATCGATCTATTGTACTCGTATAACAAGAATTACGTAGGTGACGAAAATTGTCAAAATCCACAAAAAGACATCAAGCAACCATTGAATATTACAAAGCTTATTGTGAGGCTGATATTCGTAAACAATTCTCTCTCTTCAGCATATTGTGTTGCCCAAAAAAACTATTAAAAGACAATTCGGGAAATTTTCGAATAATAAAAAGATTCCATTGTACGAGTCACAAGTGCCTCGTTGACGAACAATTCAAAGCAATATTTCACAAATTCGTCATCTATTACAAAACGGAAAGGGTGTCGGCACCCTCAACGCTTAATGAAGACAAATGTTTGATCTGATTGAGTCATTATCACCCCAATCTTAGGAATGTTTCGAAATACTTCACGTAAACCACACATTAGTATTATGTTGACACTGAAAGATTTGTTGTTAAAGATGTCTGTCGATGGTATGTCTTACTCTTGAGACGTATCAGTACCCTTAGTACGAGTTCGGTTCGTTTCCTCGAAACAATTATTGTTTACGTTTTCGCCCATTATTGCAAAGTACATTGCAAGTTATGGCTGAAAACGAAAAAGTAAGCATGCAATGTAGGGGCAAAGACGTAAACAATTATTGTTTTAAGGAAAGTTAACTAACGGGTAGTAAGGATACAGCAGTGGTGTAGTAATTCGAACGCGTTACATTACTACATACATATGTAATTTAAGTACATACATATATTACTTTTAAATGTTAACTAGTACTTTGAATAATGTATTACTTGCGCATATTACATGTGAATTTCCCCGCCAGCATTCCGCTCAAAACGGATCTGCTTTGATATATTTGTGTTTGTACTATTACATAAGTATAAGGAAAGTTTTATATTGGCTATTCTTAGTTCTGAGAAGAGAAGATTTTACTCTCTCACGTCTTCTGCCGACGTAATTAATAACAATATACATTTTGTTACATTAATTGTTTGATTAATTATTTACAATAAACTTTGTTACAGTTTTATTTAATTAATAAAAATATATATATCGACATTTCAAATCAATCTATTTATCTTGAGGTGATGCGCAAACCAACAGTCATACAAATCATTTATATATAACTCTATAGCAAACAAGAAATGGCAAATATTTACCGCTAAGTGAAATATAAGCGGAGTCACGAGGGCCAACCTTTGCGTAGGTACAAAACGTTCGGTTTTCATTACTTATCGTTTCTGTGGACTTATTAAAGTACTATTTACGTTCACTGTTAGCGCCGCAATGTACGACTTTGAATTAGTACCCACACATTAGAAGCACTAGATTGAGTGTTTGTTTCCATAACAAATAAAGAGTCAATATTTAAGATCTCGTAGCTAAGTAACAACGATTCATATGTTAATTTCAACATGTATATCGAACTCAGAGGATGGCTGGTTTGTATGTGTGTTCCTTTAGGTATTTGTGCATATAAATACCTAAATGAACACATTTAAATACATTTAGTTGTACGAACTAGCGTGAAGCGGTCTTGCGTTTCGATGGAAGCGTGTGGTACTCACATTTATATGAGGTGACCAACAAGGCCACGCTCGTTTGCTACTTCTTACTTATATAAAAAATGCAACGCCAACAGGTATTATATAATGTACCTATTGTCATTGCAATCAAGCAAA
>MOOZ01000093.1:759280-775526 GCA_002930495.1 Cecropterus lyciades | reverse complement strand
TGTGTAAATATAAAAGAGGATGATGAGTTTCTGACCCCATCCAGATATCAACGCATAGTCTAGGTTACTAAAACAAAAAACCTAAATGTTTGCATATAGGTTATTTATATAGACCAAGTAAACACTAAGAAAGGAATTTTGGAAATCGTATCCAAGGCGGGTAGATAGTGGTTGAATTTCAGTGGTAGAAATTTAGGAGTTTATGTCAACCCAAGGGGAGTAAAATAGGTAACTTTATATTATTTAATAAAATCTGAGTCTTGAAGTTTAGATAAGTCAATTATGTATCGCTTTTTATCCTTTAATGATACATGTTTCGGTTGAGTGGCCATTAACCGGTAACCTAAGAGCTTCTATAACTAAACATAAGTAGGATTGGAAATGGTCTACCTTACAAGTGAGAATTTTAATCTTATATATAGTGTCCGACAATATGCCTAACATGTACAACACAACACATGTGACATAACAAAACGACCAGAATCGCCGGTCGAATTTTAACGAACTCCTAAAACGAAACGTCGCGTTCAATTACACCGACAATTCCAAACGCATTACATCGGAGTGAACCGAGTGCACCTCGCTCATTCATCTCTCGAGCCGGTCCCGTGCGCCGAAAACATGGCCATATGGCGGACCTACCTGCGAACTCGTCCTAGCTTTTTGTCTGACGATTTATTTGTTCCTTCGCACCTGTTCAACCGGAGCCGGCTTTTTGTAAGTCGTAAGGAACGGAGGTTAAAAGGGGTACGTATAAGACGCTCTCTATTACGTCAATAATTGTAAAAGTAAAAGATGAAACGATATTGTTAACAGTAAAAAAAACCATTGTAAAACCATAATTGAGTACCTGCCATATCGAACCAGGGGGATATCGAATTCATTATTAGATCTTCTCTATATATAGTTCCTATTTAGAATTAATGAGTTACAGAAATATAGTCTGCAAAGGTCTATATATTTCTGAGATAATCTATAACATTCTTTGTATATTTAACCAATTAAAAAATCTCCTGTTGTGAATTACAAAAGCTGAATCAACTTTTGGGGCCTTCTAGATTCAATCGAACAAAGCCACAGAATTAATTAACACAACACATGCTCCAAAGCAACCGACGGCGGCAAGCCGCAGAGTAATTTTCGGGCGAATTTAGTTCTTCTCAGAAATTTGGGAGCACAATCGCGGACAAATTGCGCGGCTTATCTTTTGTCTCGAACACTCACAGCTCACATACAGCTGCCGGCGAACCGATTTTCTGAAGCGCTCGGTATTACGTAGACAAAGTGAGGCGACAACTCGTGCCCGAAGCGCGCGCGGCTACGTATAATTGAGACGGAGCTCGCTCCAGTTGGGAATGGCTCGCAATTCACGGAAATTAGCCCTTAACACACGCACCGCCCGCCCCAAACCGCGTATCGTTCATTAGGCCCCGAGTTACGATCACTTGAAAAGATGGGGCCGGCCGACCGTTCCCCGCGGAATGCGCTGCGAAAACCAGACCGTGTTGTTGAAATAGTAACAGCCTGTTCACACGGACGATAATTCGCGCAAACACACTTGAATGCACTGTAAATATCTTAGTGAAACAATGGTGATCGCGTATTTTCCGGGTTGGATTACGGCTGGATTAGTGGAGGTGGCACGTGCTAAGTCGATAAGGCTTACGTGTTGTTACAAAGAACGACGAAAGTAGGTATACGTTCACGTTTTGATGCAACAATTCCGTTCACTAATGATAATATGCCGGTATTTCCTTCTTTTCATTACATTTATACCTACTTACAAACAAATGAAAGCCACGAATCTGTTTGTAAAGCCAAAACACAGCTTTTTACTGAATGCATTTAAAGGTATAATCGGCATATACAACTAACAAACTCAATTTTTTGCGGCTAATCTCCAAAACGGGTGGACCAGCTAGCTGATATAGTATATTTTATTTTGGAAACAGAATTAGGGTTCCACGCAAAAAAAACACAAAACCCACAATCCCTTGCATCCTGCATTCGCTACCCGTACATCCCACACTCACGTAGCTGCTGTCACCAACGCTAATATTGATTGGTATTAGTCTTTAGCATGAATATTAATAATTTTAACAAAATGTTATTTTGTTAAAATTATTAATATTTATGTCATATTACATCATAAAGCTGGTAAAACCAGGAGGCACAGCTTGTACTCCATATTACATCAGCATTGGTAGTATTTTATCGCACGTATTGATCAATCTTAATTTTCCCGCGTCATATTTGACAAACGTTCGCCATTTGTCAGAAGAAGCGTTTGCGTGAGTGGAATACTAAGTCGGATTGCGATCTTACAAAAGATAACTAATGTATACGAAAGATATTTTTATATTCAGAAGCAATCTTCTGAATATAAAAATAGAATAATATGAAAAGTTGTGGTAAGTTAACATAAGGGTACTATTATGCGAGACAAATATTCGAAATGTTTCGATTTTTCCCTACAATGTGATCCATACAATGCTTGTACTACACAAGCGCTTTGAATTAGGGTTGTAACGGAACTCCGCCTCCGCCTCCGTTTCTGCGGAACTTCCGCAAAAAATCGGACCTCCACTTCCGCATGCGCCTTTGCAAAATTTTTATGGAGTTATAACGGAGGTTTATTTACGTTGATGTTGACGTACAACGCGCAAGGAGAGACACTGACGAGGCGGTCGCTCAGCTACATGTTGCAACTAGATTAATACTAGACTAGATGAATACCTTTATTGTGATAGAGATGTAACATTAAACAGTTTTTTCTCCCATATTTCGCACTCACTTATCGACGCCATCAAGTTTGGTGCTTAGTGAACAATTATTTAGTGACATCCGGCACGCAAAGCGACAAACCCGAATAGCTGTTTTTCGTGAATATAATTATCCTCTTCCTAATTTTGATAATTAGTAATTATTTGACTTTTTATAAGAACTATGTTATGTAAAGTTCATCTCCGCCTCTGCCTCCGTTAACCTCCGCATCCGCGGAGGTGAACCTCTTGACCTCCACATCCGTTTCCGCCTCCGCTAAGATGTAACGGAGGCCCGTTACAACCCTACTTTGAATACCTTGTTCGCGACTTTCATTGCTGGGAATTACGCCTTTGTTCCAAGTTAAAATTAAGGTAACACCGCGTTTCCTTTTGTACTCGTTTACGTTACAATATCATTTAAGTCAATAATAGACTTTAAACTATCTCCGTAAAAGCCAGTATTGCACGTATAGTATTGGATTAAACTACATAAACTTGCGTTCACTGTTGTATCGTGGCTCGTAATATGAACGTGACTCATAATAAACTCGGAACTATTCAAGCTAAGGCCATCATAACACATAACTCACTGGTTTTATTGTCGCATGGAAGAAATGCACTGCAAACCAATACATTATTCATCTGAGAATAGGAAACTTATGGGTCGATAATAATTATTATTAATACTTGATGCAGTCCACTTGTTTTGAGAACTGGTTCACATGTGCTACGTTATATCGTAGTCGGATACTTAACGATCGATTAATACATTTGATACAATATTCAAGTTTTATTTTTTATAATATAGAATGAAACAAACGAGCTTCCACGACACCTAGTGATAAATAAGCACTAGTGGACATCTGTAATCAATCTACACATCTATACATATAAATAAAATTGAAGTGTCTGTTTATAATATCAAAATAACAGCTTTTTAACAAATGCATATGGAAGTATTTACGATACTGATAACAAAACATCAATTACTAAAATTTTTGTCTGTCAGTCTGTCTGTTTGTTCTGGGTAATCTCTGAAACCGCTGGACTGATTTTGACGGGACCTTCACTGTTGGATAGCTGATGTCATAAGGCGTTACTAAGGCTACTTCTATTTTAGAAAATGTAATTAGGATTCTGCATAAAAAATAAGATCTAAGAAACCGCGCGCGCTCTACGCGCACGCATCCACCGTCACTGCCGCAAATGTCAGTTCATCAGTCGTCTCTGACACAGTACTATAATCTTAAAATTGTATAAGGTTCAAAATTTTAGCTATATGTAGTCAAGTTATATTTTTTAAACGAGGGTATTAACCGCGGGCTCAGCTAGTCTTAAATAAGGTTACCTGAGGTTGACGACAAATGCCTTGCTACCCGTGAGGACTAAGTTGGAATGCCTTGAATGAATACGTCTGCATTACCACATCCATATCCAAGATTATACATATTAGGATCAGTGTTACATAAGGACAGTATTAATTACAGTGAATCATCACCAATGCGATCTGAATCTTAAGGACCGTTAACACAAGTAGTTGTTGAAATCACGTGATGTCATGTTTGTCTGAGAAACACATATGACTGTAAGTTATAATTAATTTATCTGAATAAGATAGGAAATTGTTAAAAAATAACTTAAAATTAATATACTATAAATATAAACACGTAAATTTGAAACTAAGACTCAAATTTGGTGTATGCGAAATACTATGATTAGTAATTGATTTTTAAGTTTCATTTCTTGTGAATCCGTGTGTGTAAATTGACCACACTTTTTTAAAGAAACATTATTGACTGTATTAGGGAATGGTATTGGTAATGGTACTATGCAACGGGGAAAGGAAAGAGTAAATATAATTATGCGTGTAATCAAGACACTGATATATTGAAAATCCTTAAAGCATGAAAGCTACACAAAGGATGCATCTTATAGGAAAGATCGTTTGTCATATTGGTGTCATGTTGCGGAAATGAACCGCATGACCGGCGACCTTGCGACTGCGGTTTCCATAGTACTTGGCTATGCCGAGTCCTTACTCAAGTATAGACGTATATACTATCCTTACGTGTAAGTTATTACTGTGTAATTTGATTTGATTAATGATTTATTTAAAAGACAGTTAAATTTTAAATATTTGATTGAAGTAGCAAACGAGCATGCAGTCCACTTGAAAATAAGTGACTACTTAATAATGTGACGTATGTGACGACGCTTTACTGCCGCCCATGGAACTCAGTCTGACTCCATCCATCCATCCATTGCCAGGTATGGCCGAAAATGAAAACAAAAACGTGGATCGTACATTGCAATGCATGGTCAAAAACATGAACAATGACTGTTTTGAGAAAACAAGATAAACTTGTACTACGGGTACAGGGGAAGCCGATCTCATATCAATTTCCACTCCTAAGATCTAAGACTACCCCATATGTAAGTAAACCGGCATCGATACTCATAAACTGAAACAAAAGAACTGCTTTCTGTTACAAATGAGTATGGGTAATACTGATCAGATAAACGAAAAGATTTACTATATTAGCGAAATCGTGTAGTTAACATACACGTGAGTTCGACAACTTTCTTCTGTTTAAAAGTGGACTAAGAAAAAAAAAGATCTCGAAACCATCTTCAGATCTTTAAGTCACTTGCAACGAATGTTAGGTAATCGCTTTAAGTATTGAGATCACTTAAATAATAAAATAACTTCTTAATATGAAATCTAACGTTAAATTAATTTATATCGATTGGTTTAAATATTATACGTGAATATTAATATATTCACTTCTCGTTTTGTCTAAGCAACGATAAGTTACTCAATCAACCTGTTATTTCACACATTAAACCATCGGACCTCCGCGTGACTCATACATGAATGATTTCTGAGATACGTCACCAACACACAGACGGCCATTAAGGATCCCGAGGCAATTTGCAAATTGATGCCGATCACGTGATGTCACTCGATGCAAATAAAAATATAATGTTCGTAAATTGCCGACGAGCTATAAATAACAAGAGGAAACACTAGTGTGGGAATAACTTAAAAACTGTGATTTGATCACCTTCCTGTTATTTATTATAGCAATTAAATTCGAGGAAAATTCTTAATAATCTTCTATCAGTAAACACAACTTCTATCCGTATGTATACAAGAGGGCTCAAAAATAAAACTTAGGGATAATAATATCCCTAAGTTTTATTAAGTGAGTAGATAACTACTCACTCAAAAATTTATATTCGTAGGTATTTCGAAAAAAATATGGTATTACTTATAACGAAGTAGAAGGTGGTAGAACTCTGTGGTTCGACTCCAGTAGCACCACCGCCACACCTATTTCTACCTAATAACAGCAGTGTTATGCGTTGTAGCGTTCTGGTCTGAAGGGTGTGGTGAGGGAGACATACTTTTCCGAGGCATTCCATCTTTGTCCTCAGGAGTAGCAACACATCTGTGGCAAAACTTAGGTGAGACTTTGATCTTACCTAGGGTTGATTACAAATGTCCATGGGCGGCAGTAGCCACTTACCATCAGGTGGGCTGCATGCTCGTTTGCTACTTCCTAAAAAAAAACTACAGGTAATTTAAAGCACAGATCATTTAATTTACTTTTTCTTCTTACGCCAGATGAAAATAGTACTTTTCCGGCATTGCCGAGCGGAACTAAGTTTCAATCGTAGCCAACTTTGCAATGAGAAATGAGTGAATATTTAAATACTGAAGAAGTTCTGCAGCTCATTACCGATGGTTGGCTAACTCACGACTTACTGACGAAAAAATTAGTTAAAACATTTGGATTTCTCAAGTTTTTAGTAGTTATTGTAAATAAGTTAAAATTCATTAACTGCTCAAGTGCACAGTTACGAGATTGATTTAGTATCTAAATATCTTTTGACAAGACAATACTATTGTAACATACTATTATAGCAATCATGAATCTACTGGAACAAACTATCGGAAAACTCCCACTGAAATCAGTTCAACGTTTTCAAATATTAATCTGGGCTAACATAAATCATTAGACAAATATTCTGTCTACTGTATTTTATACTGATATGTCTTGAAAATTATGTATTTAATAAAATCAAGGTTACAGTTTGATCGTAAGACAACGTAACCGTTTCCGTAACTATATTCGTTACATCAATTTTTTACCCTCTGATGATGCTAAAGAAATTAGACTTCAAAAATCTGAAATAACCACCCTTTTTAGGCAAGAAATTTAACATAGAGGGATGGATTAACGAGCAACCAAATTCCAATATTCATAGAGGCGGCCTCCCATGAATTGCAAAGTGAGTTGGGTGTGACATACGTCATGATGTCACGCCACTAAAGATACAATCTGCTCACGTGTTGTGGATAATCACATTCCTGAATGGGGCCTGTTATGTTCGATTGCGATCGACTCATAAATCTCATCATCATCTGACATCACTTAAGCTTGGCTTTAAGACAGCTGCGTACAAGACGTAATCTACATTCACTTCTTTTTTAGCGTGACTTCACCCATTTTTAGGGTGAAGCATTTCTTGTGTTTCTATAAAATGATGTGATCGGCTCACTGATTACACTTGACATTACGCGAACGTCTTAATCTGTGATTTGTTTCTTGATTCTTATAAAAGGGATGGATTTTTTGTATTAAGCTGGACCTGTGGAGATCTGTAAGCAACTTATATAGAACAGGGGTTACATTTAAAGTCCATCACAGATGCATTGCCACTCCCGAGGACTAAGATGGTCGCCTCATATATAAGTGAGCCGGCAACCATACCCTTCCACCAAAAGACAAGAACTGCTTTGCGCTAGAAATGGGTGTGGCAGTGGTACTTCCTCGGTCGAACAACACTGGTTCTACCAGATGGTAAATATATTCTTAAATAAGGAGCATTAAGAAGTATACCTGTCTATTCCAATTGCAAGTAATACAATGGCATTGACAATGAATTCGCCATCATTCGTAAAATGTTACACGATAAGAGCAAACGTATTAATTTCGATGAAAACTTTCTATAATAAAATGTAATGATGTGATCAGCATTTAATGCGCTGTTTTCATGTTAACGTATGAGCAAATGTAAAAACGGTACTTAATTTCCGTTAATATAACAAAAAAGAAACTATTTGTTAAACAACCCCAGTGAAGATAATTAAATTAATCATATAAATCGTTCCTAGTCAAGCATCAAAGTCCTATCTTTCTGCATATCAGACCAGTATTGTGACCAATGAGACACGTGGGTCAGTCGTAACTTGGTATCAATATTATACTTTTAAGAAGAAACGGACAAGCACAGTAAAATGTGCACTTTTAACACACCAACACCATAATTATCGGCGTCATATAAGTTAGAACCAGTTCCCGAACCCATTCCAACTTCTAACTACATTACATCGTTTTCAAAGGGATGACCGATGGCCCGAAGTTCGGAGCGGGTGTCAAAGTTGAGGAGGGACGCCCGGCTGCGGTCAGCGGCGCTCTCTGCGCGACGGCTTATCGACTATCATAGCTGATCAAACGTTAATGGATTTCGATTCGATTAACAGTGGAAATGCTCGTCGTTGTTAAACTGTAGCTGCTGTCCGTTAAAAATAGTCTTTAGGCCCATTCGAGATTTAGGACTCTTGTTCTATTTTCGGTTAGGCGTAGATGTCCGTGGGTAGCAATGACCACTTAACACAAGGTCGGCTAATAGCTTGTTAGCTACTTTTATGTAAAAAAGTGTATTCACTTAAATTTAAAATAATTGTCATGCAATTTTCGAGGAATATTTACAAGGTTACAATAATAAAATTCGAGAAATTAATATATTAATATAATATATAATAAATATGTCTTCTATACATTAGATGACTACATGAAATCCTTGTTCCTACATAATATAAACAATAGATATACAGTCTCAAAGCTGAGATGGAAAGTCAAATGAGTAGATCAAGAGTATTTTTCACGCACTCAGCAAATCTCTAACATTTTCGTCACCAAAACGATTAAGGACATAAGCCAAATTTTTGGGAAATATCTTATAAGCCAATCTTCTGACAACAACATAGAAGCAGAACAAAAAAGATTTATTTATACACGTGAACAAAGAAAAATGGACACATTTTGGCTATCACTTCCCCTATTGAAAGAAGAGGTATGTAGATGACATTCAAGCCTATGGACTATATATAAACGAATATAAATTAAAATTGAGAATGTGTAAATTTTAAATGGTTCACATTAATTTCTAAATGTATTATAAAAATGGCAAGAAATAGGTTATCCATTAAATGACGGGTAATGAATATAAAAAAACATTTTCACATGCCTTGAAAATGTTTAGTGTTTATTTTTTAAACGCTTTTACATTATATAGGAATTAAAACAAATATAAAACATGTAAACAAAGATGAAAAATTAAACAAACATTTTGACTTTGATATAGGTCAAGGCGCCAGGCTCGAGTTGTTTGTTTTCGAGGGCACGACGACTAACATCAGCCGTAGACAAATTGGCGCCTCTGAAGAATTAAGTCTAAAACTATATCTCAAGACATTGTAATAATAAATATATCAAAGTAATAAATACGTAAACTGGTCGAAGCTAATTGATTGCAGGTCCTAGATTAACACTTAGGTTTGCCACTAGAGGAGTTTAGCGAAACGATTTTCGACCCGAAGATCCTTAATTTAGTAGAAGCCAGTAAGATCTGTGGGGGCAAGTTAATCAAAACTTTTCTCAGAAATAACAAGATAGCCATAGGTATATTAGCTACATAGTTTAAGGTTGCCAGACAGAACCTGTTAGTTTTAGAGATTACAACGGATCAGTACTCGACATTAGGTGGATTTACCCTTAATTACTTTGTTGGTCTTCGGAGCCCGAGCAAACGCTTATCTTAGATGGTAAGCCGGTCCATGTCAAATTATTAAAGGAGATGGGCGGTACATTTTTGACAAACCTAAACTGTGTTCAGTCCCAAAAATGTGAGCTTATTTTTTAATGTAAATAATAAAGTAAACCACTATCATATGTCAAATGGCCAATCGTGGGACCTTTAAGCTATCCTAAAAGTGACCAGTGAGCGTTGCTGACCTTGGCAATTAAGTTGAGATGCTTTATGTTTATGAGGAGTTTATTAAATTAAAATAAAAGATTAATCTACCTACCATATACGCTAGACATTGCTTGGCATTGCGCTTCTTAATTTAAAAAACATAAATAACGCTTTGTACGCATGTAGCCCTTAAAGTTTTTTCCGTGTTGTAGGTGCCACGGAAACCGTCCCTGTAGTTCTGGGATTAGAAGAGGGCTACGGTATCCCCTGCCTGTCGTATGAAGCGACTAAAAGGGGCTTTCGGGGTTGTGGGCGGCAAGAGTGGGAGCTCGAACCGTCCGGCCAAGCGACCTCGGGAAGAAGTATGTGTGGTCGCATACCGCCGTAAAGACCAGCCGGTGCGGTGGGCCCAGCCGCTTAACTGGGTGGAGCCCTATGGGGCAACTCACTCAGAGGACTCCGGTTGCGTTCCTTTGGAGATCCATGATCCTCTTCGCAGCGCCGAGGACGGCCACCGGGGAGGCGTTTAATGCGGTAAAAAACTCCACATAACCCGGCGTCGCTTCCATGACGTCAGGTACCTTTTGAAGGTTTTCCTCTCGAAAACAAGGAAAAAAAGGCGCCACGGGAACACACAGACGAATACACAAGAAGTATACGTTTTCGGAAATATAACACCAGTTTAATTATTTTGTTATCCAGATAGTACATGTATATACCATATAAGCATTAAACATGTCACTTTTAGAATGCGTCGAGTAAATACACTAACAAAATCTGCTTATTTACTCTCTCAAAACATTGTCTCTGAGAGTTACCGTTAAAAATCTCATAAGGAGCACGCTAATGAAACTTGGACGGAACAGTTCTTTAACACATATGAAAAATAACTAAAGAATCTCCATGACGTGAACTAGTGCGAACAACAATACAACGATGACGAATCAACGTGTCTCATTCGTCCTACCTACAGAATAATTCAAACGGAATGAATATTCATTCACAGCTGACTACAGTCATAATATTCCGATAAATGTTGTTCTACAATTTGGAATGAGTGACATCGGCCGGAACATCGTTACTGTCGCAGTGTAGTTTGATATTTAAGTAACTGCCGCCACAAAAGTCACAAGTTGTACCAATCAACAAAATTTGTGGAACGCGGAAAAATGTAATAGTCTGGATCGATTCTTTGTAGAATATCATGAGATAATGTTACGACATCTAGTAGCTATGGATGAATAGAATATTCCCCCGGTATCTCCCATTTCGGTCGCGTTTACCACGGTTATGAGTATCCCATGTGTTATTCCAGGTCATAGACTATCTGTGTGTGTCTAAATTTCAGCAATTCCGACCAGAAGACCGGAAACAAGAATACATATACTATAAATAGCATACATATCTGTATGAAAAATCAATAACATTTTTTTGCTTCACGATCGAGAATTCTTCATCTTGACAGATAAAGTGCACATCATGTTTGTATCATCGTGCTCAAAATTAAGCACACATTAACGCTAGGCTAATTTACTTATAATTTTACTAATCACTAGTGATGCGCCGAATAGTGCTTTCACCGAATAGCGAATACTATTCGGTTTATCGTTCACCGAACCAGATATTCATTAAAATTTAAAATATTGATTTGAAGCTTAAAAATAAATGTCGATATAATTTTTTTAAAGAAATGTGGATTTAATTGAGGTTAAAACAAATGTTGATGAAATATTGGTCTACAATAAATGTTGACAAAAATAAATATGTTGACTTGAGGTTTCAAAATAAATGTTGAGTTGATATTTAATTGCTTTATTTCATTCGCTTCATTCGACATATTCTTCATAGGATTTATTTTAATTATAATAAATCATAAATCTTCCATAAGAATTTTTGGTCTTTTAGTTATATACCGTGATATGTAGCCAAGACAATAGAAATACCCGAACCGTATATATTCGGCACCAAAACCAATAATTAGGCCGAATTCAAATAGTAAGCCAAGTCAAGAAGCCGAATACGCCGAATATGAATACTAAACGAATATTCGGCGCATCACTACTAAACAGCTACCTAGGACAAGTCTAATATACCTTTTGGGGTATGAATAGGTATAATCGTGGTAGAATGAGAGGGCCAACCTAATCCTATTGGTTACGTCAGTGTGAGTGGCAATAACGTGACGTAACGAACCCATTTCGCCGCTAGGGCCGGAACCGCCAAAATCACGACAAAAAGGTTAAATTTCACGTAAATACTCTGGTCGGGTATAAGTGCCTTTGAGTATCTAACCTACTCGAATTTCGTTAGTTGTTGTTACTTGAAAATTTGTAATCTATTGGAGATCACGTAGAGGCACTTAACAGTAGTTTTAGGGTCCCTTTCCGCCAGAAATATGCTATGTATTTTTGTATGGTTGTATCTACGGATGTGAAAAATAGCCTACGAGATATAATAGAATATAATAGTAATAAAAATCGATAATGAAATCACTGCAGCCCACATTCGGAGATTTTATTTCACATACAGTCATACATATACCAAACTTAAGATCTTATACAAGATACGGAGTAAAATCGGTAGTGTGATTCAGAAAGGGGTACAGCGCCATCTAGTAGCGCCGACAACTGCTTTCGTCACGCATTCTTGATTCATCGAGTTTCAAATCATAACGATTCTAAAGAAGATTCACTTCAAAAATTTCAAAATATGTTTTTTAAGTGCTACTCAGTCGCGCGTTTGAGACGAACAGCTACTTCATGTAGCGCATCTTCTCAGCACGTCTTCCTAGCTGAGCTTGGCTAATGTTCGCGACCGGTGTAGCTAAGTATTTTCATAGCTCACCTTTCTCGCTTGGCTCGGATTCGTATCTTAGCTACCTTACACATCTGTAGTTCAAATGCACCCTAATTGTCAAACACCTTGATGTTTCGCACCGTGATCAGATTTTCATCAAAAAATATTCGCGATAAAATTACTTATATTCTTCCCTATAAATTTCCAATCGGAAGGCGTTTACTTTTTTCAAATAATAATACCAGTGTCACACTTTTCTTTAATCTATTTAATAAAATCTTTAGCAATACCTTTACAATAGACACAAAACAAGGAATTGTTTTTAAACGACCAAATAAAAGAGGCGTCTTTACGCTGAATTGTATTTTAAGTACGTAATTTAACATTGCAGACAAACTATAGTAATTTGGATAGCTCGTTGGAGATGTCGCAACTCTACAGTAGTCTCATGCTTTGTACAGGTTATAAAAAGAACATTTTTCCACCAGTTACCTCATGGAAATTTGTAAGCTTACTGTAAATGATATTTTAAGTATCTTTACTATAAATATCACCATCTATTTATAAAAATGACGCTAATGTCTACACGGAGGTAACTTATTTCTTATGAAATAGATGTTACTAACGAGCAAACAATCGAACCTATAGTAAGTGGCCCGTGTCGTCCAAAAACATCAAATCAACTCCAGGTAAGATTGGTGTCTTATCTCACGTCAACCACGGATGCTTTGCTACGCTGAACTACACTTTTCAAACTAGAATACAATTGCACTGAACTTGTATAAGTAGCCATCTTGCCTATTACTGCAAACCTTTTCTGCATTGAAACACTGACGTCGTGAAATCTTAAGGTTTTTATAACCTTGTAATAATTTCTAAACAAAACTACCGAAGACAGACGCGTGTCACCTGACGTATGCTCTACATTTGCGACCCCGCGCTAGAATGTCATTTGTGTGAATTTCCAGCGTGTCAATGTCACGTGACAAGCACTTCTGAAAAATTCATAAAGCCACCATTTCAAGACAAGTACACGTGACTAACGTGTGACGTCAGCCGGAAATATTCTAACCAGATCTCGATATAGGTCGACGTTTCGTTCTTAATCCGTGTCTATTTATGGCTGTTCACATTCTTGTCACGTATATTAATTTATAGCTTAAGTATTAGGTATATCTGTATCTTAAAGCGAATGTAGCTAAATTATAAGTTAAACGCTTCATACACACAAAATGAAATGAAATGAAATGAAATATCTTTATTTTGCATAGGCCTACGGTGGCACTTACAAATTGTCACATAGCTTCCCACTAGGATTTTAACACTTTGCACTAGGTTCCATGCGTATTAATGCAACAATTCACGTAGGGTTGAATGGGGCAAATGCGAGTACCATAACTAGAATGACACATTTAATCAAATACAACTTTTTAGTTATTACTACTACAAAAATTTCTGATAACCGTGTGTCATTAAGCTATTAAGTGGCTAATGATGAAAGTAATATGTTAAATTAAAATCACTTGCTATCGGATGTTTATCAAAGTAAAAAAAAATATGTTAGCTTATTACATTTACCCGGTGTACAGGGGCAAATGTAATGTATCTTGTTCAATTTCTTAGGACTGTAAATAGAATCCAATTAGAGGTAAATGTAAAAAAATGCTAATTTCAAATTTTTATTTCCAAGATGACGAGCGATTTAAGCTACTTTATGAATTTGCATATCACGCAATACTGACATCACGGAGCGAATGACGTTATTCTCTCTCATTATTCCATCAAAATGTCAACTAAATTTGTCAGGGCTTAGTTTAAAAGTTACCTAGCATAAATCAGAGTTGGCAGCACCAGTCTTTTAAGTGAAATAAAACTTCTAAGTCGTCCTTACATTAGCCCCGTTATTGCAATTTCCCCATTTAACTATATTGACATCTAAAATATATTTACATACAACAAAGCTTGTTGTCCCCGTAAATATAAATAATGTTTTTTTCCTAGAACCTATCATATATAATAATATCATTCATGCTAGCAGATACATATATCTATCACTAAAATGACTTTGTTATAGAGAACATTTGACAATAAGACGCTAATAATAATCAGTGACAATAATAATGATTATTATTATTTTTGCATGGTGGTAGACCGGTTGTAGTTCGACCAGGATGTTAATGCGTTTCCGTGGAAGGGTGTGGTTGCCGGTCAGTTTCATATGAGTCGAACATCTTAGTGATAGGGATTAGCAACGCAAATGTGATTGACTTCAGATAGAAGCCCTGTTTTGTATGAAGTTGATCACAGATGTCCATGTGTGGTGATCATTTACCATCAAGTGGACTTCATACCCGTTTGTTACTTCAATCGTATAAAATATCAATCCATTGAACAAAATATCGATCGTTAAGCGACGTAGACACCACTAAAGGTCAAGTTGGGGCGCACATTACCGTATTGCAAGCTCACATAGTCCGTTTACATTGCGACACTGAGCGTCGGAATTGGGTCACAGTTTTGCATTAGTATGTGCGTTGTCTGTGACGATGTAGCAAATATTTGTCAAACACTCCAGATACGTACGAGAAACTTATCCGCTTAATGTCGGTTGGAAATTCTGTTAGTCGTTTTCCTACAATATTGTATGAAGCTTTTTGGACGTTAAGGGATATTGATGAGAGTGAAATGATAATGTATGAACGCACATGGCGATGTATAAAGTAAACAAGATATTAGCAATGTAGTGTTTGTTGGTATTCATTCAATAAATTAATACAATTCTTTCGAGAAAATTGTTCATTAAACTGTATTTTTTTTTGTAATTTATGACTGATAAAGGCGGTTTCACAAAAATATTATTAAATGATTAATGTTCTTAATGTTTGTCAATAGCAAAAGGTAAATTAATGTAATTTATGAACAAAATTATACTTAAATCAACTAAATCTGAATATCATGGAAACGGTTCATAGATAATGTATGCAAAAAAATCACGTCGATTAGTTGCTTCATTAGTACATACACAATACAACGACAACGGTATATGTACAGTATATATACGGTGTAACAGTATATAACATATATTTTAATTATACATATTATATAGTTCTTAGGTCTTAGACTAGGTCTTTACGTAATATACTAAATTAATTACATGAGGCAACATGATTTCATTAAGTCGTGTGAGATTAACTACATCAAGGTAGATATTGTGCTATTTATCTGGTGAGAATGTCTTAACAAGCTCTCCTAAGGAAGGTTAAGTCTCCAGCGCCTAAGTGCTTAAGTTGCTCTTGCTTGTCACAATTTTATCAAAGGTATTAATTTCAAGTTTAATCTACCGTATCTTGTGAAAGTTTTCGAAAGTTATCCATCATTATAGCTATATCTTAAGAAGCTTATTGGAACAGTAGCGTATTATCGCGTCATTCACTTTATATTATCCATTATTGTGCACTCGAAAATATTATATTATTGATGTATCATATACCTCTTGTAACTGTTTTACTAATACCATAAAATATAGTTATATAAATTAAAACTTCAATCCCAGTATTGGCACACGATTTTTAGTCATTTATTTAGTTGTAAGGTAGGTAGATGTAACGCTAGATAAATTTGGTGCATTTTATAAAAAA
>MOOZ01000093.1:731991-748094 GCA_002930495.1 Cecropterus lyciades | reverse complement strand
TTGGACAGTGTTAACGCCATTCCCAGTAAGTTTTAAGCTTTTTCGAAACAAAGAGGAGATGACAGAAATTTCGAACCGTAACTAGAGATTTTGGACACGAATCTTACATCAAAACTAAAGCTATCGTATATGTAGAAAGAGTGTTCCACACGTTCACGATGTCGACAATTGTATTTGCGTAAAAATGAATGATATGGAATGAGCATGGCGTAAGTTATGTATTACAATATATTTTTCTGGTATGATAATGGCAGCCCATTTTACAAATTACTACGTGCAGAAAGACTTAGTAGGAATATGACACTAAGAATCATTTAACAACTAAAGGAATATTTCATACTTTATATATGCACATAAAAACGAGCAAATACAGACATAATACGATTACTATAAAATATTCGCATAATATTCCGCCCAGCAAATCAGTAACTATTTAACATTAATACGAGTTCGGCTATATTTTGACGTATTTACTGACATTTATTGACAGTACATAAAACAATGTGAATAAAACAGGGTACAATAATAATAATGAATAAGTATTTAATATGGCACTAGATTGTAAAACTTTTCGTGCATACACTACACCGCCATAACATATATAACCGCCTTATAACATCAGTGTTAAGCGCTGATTTCTTTGTTTAAGGATGTGGTAAAGAAGATACAAGTTGTTGCAGTTTAATCCTCACGAGGAGGCCCACCTCAGGTTAGACTCTAATCTTTTCCAAAGTTCATTAAAAGTGTCCACGGGCGGCAGTTGCCACTTACTATCAAGTAGATCACTTGCTCATTACCTGCTTCCTTAAAGTTCTATACTAAAAAAGCTAACGTTTGTATGAATTGTGTCTTTGTAAACTGAAGTTGGCGTTATTATTACGTTAAACGTTATAAAAATGAACGTATTACACAACACAAGTAATCCAAGTGTTCCATGTGTATAGAATATGTTAAATTATTTTTATTTATAAAAGCTTCATTACCACATTACGAACACACAAAGAGAGGCTTAGAGTTTCTACCGTAATTAAGTTCTGGATTATACTATAAGCGTGAATATTTACATAAGATGTCTGTTTATATTTACATGAACTTAGGTTATTTAATTTTATAGCTCTCGTGATGCGAAGACTCCATATATTACAAACAATAACAATGAATCATGTGATGAATAACAGTTTATTTACGTACAATATCTTTATACATATCATTACAATTTATCTGTGGCTTGGAACTTATTTGTTTTTCGACCTTACAGCTTCTACAATAAGAACTATGCGATATATTTAAAACTCATTGCTCAACTGGATATATATTAAGTATTAATACTTTTGAAAATAATAGAAAAAGACACATTAGTCACACAAATAAATAATCAGCATATTTTCGAAATCCGTGTGTAGTTGGTTAAATTTTGCAAAAAAAAAGCAAGTCAGAATATTCATTGTCCCGTTGCTGGATACGGATTTCATTTGGAATTTGCAGGCTTCACACACCTTTCAGAACAATAAGTGGTTAACGTTTATGAATTAACTAGTTTCCGGCCTTTATTTTTTCTTTTAAAGCAATCGAAAATAATTACTCTCTATAGTTTCTAATATTCAACTCCCTAAAATAACATAACAATGTAAAATTCGAACCAGACGCTTCTTACATACACAGCAAGTATTAAGCAAAATCCTAGACTTATTTTGTGTATGCCGTAACAGTCTATTAGATGGGTCTCAATCGACGAATGACACACACCAAAGCCGCGTCTCTCACATCATGAGATGAAACAATTACAACATGAGCAACGAATAACGCCTACGAACCCGAACCGGTTCCGTAGTAAGTAACTGATTGATTTACTAAAGGTGTGTGAAATGTCAGTAAACAAACTGCAGATTTTAAATTTGAAAAGCTTGTAAGATGTAAGATAAGATTTATACTTTTTGAGACAATTTTCTATTTAGCTCATGTACTTAATGGAATAAACCAAAGCTTAAGTGAATCTTCTTTAGGCGCGCCATGAGAGGAGAAACAGTACTGAGTTGTTACGCTGGAGCGTTACGAAAACGGTTATGCTATGCGTTACTTTACAATAATAATACTTAAATATAAACGATTTATAGATGTCGTTTAAACCAATTATTTAACGTAATATCTTTGTGTTTTATTATTATAGGAAATTTAGTTAAGGGCGTAAATAAAACGTCTTTTCATGATTTAAATAAGCACTGTTGAATTATATTCAAAAGAATAACTTTAAAGGGATACGTCCCTTTCCTATCAGATTGATTAGCGAAGAAGAGAAATAAAAATGAGACGAGTGGTTTTATAAACTCCGTTTGCAGGTGGGCTGTAAAAGTTCAAACACATAGGTGGCGCTTATGTTGAATATCAATTCAGTCAACTGAGTTACTTATTTTGGTCACTAGATTAAATTAATTTTTACAAACCAAATTGAAACAAACCAACTATTATTATGTAAACGTTGATACACGCGTTTCAGAAGTGGCATCGTTATACCGTAAATATTTGCTAAAAAAATATTTACCCATACATTCAACTCGATTAAATATTCAGTAACGAAACAGATTGCCTTATACTGGCCGATAGTTTTTTAAAACATTAAACACATTTTTACTTTTTTTTCAGTTCCTATTACCTTAATAAAAAGTTTCTGTATACATAAACAAATTAAGCATAATAATAGTAATAATAGTTTTAATGTAAGTTATCTCTGTATTAAATGAGTATTTATAAGGTATGGAAGAGCGGTACATCCTGACACAAGTATTGAATTACTTAAAAGGATGTCCCAAACACAGATCTTAACTCATTTATGAAATAAATCATTTTTCATTTTCATTTCATTAAAAGCAATTTATTGTAGTAGATATATTAACTGTGCTTAAATTATATTAATTTATGCTCGTTAAAGTAACCGTACTAGTTATGTCATGTTCTGCTATTTTATAGACATTAAAGCCAAGTAATTTGAGAACATTAATAAACCTTCATGATGATGATTTACTTTTTAAATTTAAATACTTATAAGCATAACGTGTATACTTTTTCTAGTAAATATAGTGTGTACTTTCTCCAGTTGAAAACATTTTTTCCAAAAACATATTTATCGATTTTCTTAATAAAAGGGTGCTCCTAACGACTGCTATAAATTTATGATGTGATTCAACAATTTACTTTGTTATTATTTGATAAACATATTAAACATTAAACGTATCGGAGCGCCAGGTACTCGAACGTTACGTAAACAATCGTAACAACTGTAAACAATATAAACATCCGCAGAACGTAATCGTCTCAGCTCGGTAGTAAACAACCATTGTTACGTACGGAAACATACCGTTTACGAATCTTTGGAATTCAGTAATGACGTTATTAAACACAATACATGCAAGAGTCACCGTCTGGTGGAATTCTTGGTAACATATCCCATTATGTTTTACTCTCTTAATTGCCAATTTGCGATTTTCCTTTTGCTTTTACGACTTTTTTAAACAGATGTTCTCGCAGACGATGGATTATGTTTGATGATCTCCAGTTATAAAATATCTTAAATACAATCTAGTTTTGGACATTTACTGTGCTATTCTATTTTAGATATAAGACGCCCAATACTAATAGTATACACTTATTAATGCCGATTGTATTTAACTAACTATTTAAGTAATACTTAAAATAACACACACAAAAAACCTAAACCACTATAATTCTTATCAAAAGAAATATATATATAATTTTGTTGTACGAACAAATAGTAGAAGAGCATAAATGAACATGTTCTTGATTGCTTTAAGATATTTAGTTGTCCAAAATAAGATGACAGTGATTCACTATATAAAGACAAAACATTATTATTAAACAAAGGGCCTGACTGCTAATTCTGATTTATTTCATTTAACGCTTTTTAAGATTTTGCATAAAAATGTTTTAAGCTATATATTTAAGTAATGATATTACCCAGCCGCCTTTCCAGCCATTATGCTTTCATTTGATCCTCGTATTGTTGTAATAATGTCACTATTAGAAGTGAGTCGATTCCAATGATATTTCACGTGTTACAATTCATCAAGCCGTTTGGGTTGTGGACACATACATACGTAAAACATTACCGTCGTTTTGACGAAGTCTGGTTAACATTTGCAAATAGCCGGTACACTTGCAATCTTCTGTTTATAAAAAGCATACCAAATAATGAATATATTAAACAAACGCTTGATTTTGTCATCCTTCCTGTATTCACATACGAAATAAGCTGTCCAACTAGTTCAATGGTGCTTGTAACGTTTTAAGAGAATTGTTCCCTTCCTGCGTCCCAATTGCGGGGTCCGATGGCCCGTAACCGAATATCAGGTCAGGGTTACCAGATTTAAATATCAGCTAAAGAAAATTTCTCAAGATTTTGACGACAATTGAGAAATTAACTGAAATGCCTCTGAATATAGTAACATGTCCAGCAGTGGACCTCAAAAGGCTGATAGATGGATAACAAAACAAATAAAGCCGGCGTTTCCTATAGGCAATGGTGACCACTTTTCATCAGGTAGCCCGTATACATTATCGTTAGGTAGGTACATGTATAAAAAGAAAATCAACAAACCATCATAACCAATTGGTTACTCATAGCGATTCTAAATATCAAGAATTGTCAATTAATTACTAACAGAACTAAATAAATTAAGCCATAAAAACTATGGCAACCCTGAGAGAAGTGAGTGACTGATAAGGGTCATTGGGCGTAGATCTCAATGATACTAATCGATGACGCACCAACAAAAACAGGCGGGCGGGCACACAAAATTCGATAAAACATGTTCCATAACATCCCACAGGAAGTTCATCATACAACATATGATATAAATAGAATGAAAAAAAAGCGAATACTAAACACGAGGCTTACATCAAGTGTTCGTTTGTCAAATCTTTATTTATTTTATTAGATGAAGGAAACTCAATACTTTTAGGAAGATACAATTAGATTAATTTTATTACAATTAAAAGTATTATCCAGTAGTAGATATAAGAAAGAAAGAAATCTCTATCTAACTATTAAGTCCCCGGCCTTAACCTAAAGCGAGAAGTCGATGCGAATTAAAATAGCGGCCGCATGCATGCCGTGAAGGCATTGAACATGTAAAAAGGTAGACAGACAGTAATATCCACCATATGAACTGATGTAATCACCAATAATAAGAGCTATTGTCTGATTGGCTTACTGTCTAAACGACGCAAGTAGCAGTCGTAATTCGCATTACCCGAAATAATATCATTTCTAAGGTATATTCTAGTATGCTATTTTGATTTTTACGTTGACATTACTGTCTATTATTAGAAAACGGTGGACATTATGTTTGCCGTGGGCGAGTCTATTTTCGTAGACACGAATAAAATAAAACGTAAATATATTGAGTACTGCCAAATATAAAATGGTTAATATGTAGTTTAAAAGAAGGTTATGGAATCATGCCGTCCATATGAAAATGATGGAGATAGCAATGAAAAATAAAATTTGTATTGACATAAACTTTTATTTACCAAAGGAGAGATGTAAATTCATTTATTTAATAGCACTGACTACTTCAAAATTAAAAGACAATATAAACATTGAAGTCAGTAAAATAATCCATAATAGATATATTTAGTACTAGGTGATTCCCGCGGCTCCGCCCGTTTCGGTCACGTCTACCACCGTAATGAGTCTCCTATGTGCTAATCTAGGTCGTAAACTATTTGCGTGCAGGATTTCAGAGAAATACGAACAGTAGCTTCAGCATGAAAGAGTAACTAACAGAAACATCCTCACAAACTTTCCTATTTATAATATTAGTAAGATTTCATGCAACGAAAACGGCACTGCAAATATTCGAAGGTGATTACAGTCAATTTAATTCATTTTGCTCTACGTCTAATATTCAATATTCAAGGGATATTCATTCTAGTCTTATACCCTAAAAAAATTTTGACAACACGCCTACAAGAGCGCTTGGAAAGAACGCATTTATGTATTGTTATTCATGCGGGAAAATAGTCGTTACGTCTTGATTTATCGTGTAAGATCTTTCTAGAAAATAAATGTGTTTATACCATATTTTATTACGAGACGTAGCTCCCTCCCGCTGAGTCCATTAGCAGCATTATTCATCACCATACACCACGATAATGTAATAGGAGAAGCATAACATTTGCATGAAATACGGCACACTAACATATAATTTAGTTTCAGGACTTAAGTTATCAATATCCTTGAATAGAATTACGAGATCCTCGGAAAATTTAATAACACAGCCTTCTGCCATGCCATGTATTCATTCCAATAACAATAGAATCCATGCTTGTTTACATTTGCTATGTGTAGGCCAGAGTGAAAGCGAAGAAACATCCTGGCTCAAATCTACAACATACTACCTCATGGCCAGCGATGGCTTTAAAAATATCTGTGACGCTGTAGTTTTTTTTGTTTGAATCTTCATGCGACTGATTAGTCGATATGCAATAGATTTATTGCAGAGTTAATGTCAATGGTTTTTGCATTCCACGTACATTCCAAACCAAGCATTTTAAGCTTTACAAACTTTATCACGTAAGACATAAACAATAATTTATGATGCAGTAAAACTCCAATAATGGGTGTTTACGCGTCTAAATATCGTTGTCCATTGCTTATTGTATTATGAAAGCGTAAGTAAACTTGAAAAAATAAAGGTAAACACTCGTACAAAAGACAGTTGGAGTCGGAAGTGAGTGCGTAGTTGCAAAAGACTCTTTGCAACTGTAGAAGCATCTCTGTAACTGTCAGTTTACTGCAAGAAGGGAATTGTTGTTTTAAAAATATCACGAAATAGTATGTGCAAGTTGTCAAGTGGATTCTTTATATTTCTCGTTGGAATAATATGACCTTCTATACATTTCATGTGTTTATGCCTTTGTATTAGATTCCTGATATAAAACTCATCAGAATAGCTTCTGGATGCTCCAATGAATTAGTAGACAATAACAACGGGATTAATTCTGGCAAAATCCTATAAAAACACGCTACTATGTACTATGCACACAGTCATGATTAACATTACACCAAAAATAAAATATATTCGAGGCGATCTAACTAATATCTGACGTCTACGAATTGTAGCACTATATTTATGGAAAATTAATTTTCTGCTGCATACATATTTTATAAACGTAAGAAACAGAAAAAGAAATTGTTTTTCTGTTACATACTTATTTCTACTCGTAGGTTGCTTAAAGTCTCATGTGCCTGTAATTACATCGACAAAGGCGCCCTAAAATTCACTGTCCTTTCATTTGCTTTAAATACGGAACACCAAAGGAAAAGAGAAGCACCATAAATCTTCAATTTGTCCCCCAAGTCAATATTGAGCCGGCTCATTTGACTAAACGGCCGATTCTACTCACCGTTCTGTTTATTTAGCTGCCCTCGTAATCCTTAAGGATTCTCCTGCCCTTTCCGGCCTCAATCGATGAAGTCATTTTCCTCAAAGGGCCATTTACCTCTTAGGAGATTTAAACACGTCTTTATCTAAACGCCCCATTAGAGGATCGTACTTAAAACTACCGTTACTGCTCTTCCTTTTGATGTTGTGTTTATTTAGACTCCGTTTAATCGCTCTCGTTGTGCCTCCGTTGTCCGTAATGTGAGATCAGAAATGCGATTGGAGGCTTTATGATGATTTTCTTGTTTGGCGCACATTTAATTAATAGAAATAACTCGGACATCGGACTGCTGCTGGTTTTCTTTGGATTAATTATAGCGTAACAAAGCTTCCAGGTATCGTCCAAATAAAAAAAGCATCCCTGTGAAACCCGGGCAGGGAAGTCTGCCGTGCAGCGTACCCGGAAAAAAGAGTAATCCGAGTAAAATCTTGATTATAACAGTTTAGTCACTGTTCGGAGTTTAAGTGTTTATACAGAGTCGACGGTAGCAGTGCAGTGACGATAGCATCGTTGATTAGTTTTATTATAATTGTTGTTTTAATACCAATAGATAATGAATATACGTAGCACACGGTCGGACTACAGATTAATGCTTTGAATATCCGTCTGGTTTAGGTTTTTTAGCACTCTTAAATTCGATAAAAGTTCGAAAATTAAAAAAAATTAAATATTCGAAGAATGCCACTAGCTTAATCTCAATACCATACACTATTACGTTTATGTACTTATTATAAATATTTCAAACGTCCCTTATCTTTACTTACATTATCTCTTGTTATCGCCCTGATACGTCCTGAATATAATACATATTCGTACATAAAATAACAAGCACGTAATTAATTAGAAAATTATCTGTAATTAGATAAACACGTCTTTAACAAGAACACCTACGTCTCAACCTACGTCTGAACATGACATTTACATATTACGAAAGTAATTTCTTGATAATCCAACGAGTGAACAGATATTCTTTATCGAACGTTATCAATTAAATAAGTTTGTTCTTCATCTATTACGTCATTGATAACTTACACGAAATACTAATCCCAGCGATTGGCACCACAAATGTATTGTGGTGTGATTGCTGTAAGATTGGTCCTTGTGTCATGTCAAGAGTAAACGGGAACGTTCTATACAGGCTACACCAAAAGCCACATCATCGCTTTCAATCGAGCCAAACACCTATAAAAAGGCAACCAATAAAACCTTATCCATTTGCGATAAGAAAACTAAACCGTCATAAACGTAAGAAGCTAGTTGCACGACATATTCCCGTGTTTCCTTTCCTCGTACGAAGCGAGTGTTAAGCTGACTAGAGGAGCACAAAGAACTTTCTGTGCGTGTACCCCTCGCGCGTCTTTTGACGATCTCCTTAATGCAGTTTGTGTTAATAGTCGTTTTTTAGGTTTAGATGGAGATTGAAGTCCTAACTTTAATATTTTTTGAACATTAAGAGTTTTTAAAGATGGGCTTAAAATAAATGTCTTTGTTGGCTTTACGACAAAAATTTGTCTTTACAAAAAAAAACCTTTTTATAGCTTAAAGGTAAATTTCAACATTAGTATTGTTTGGAGTTTCCACAATCTTAATAGAAGGGTCACCTGAATTAGTTTCTGATATGTTAAAACCTTAAATAAGTCGTTTATATTCGTAATGGCCTGACCTTTTTTAAGGATTCACAGACCCGTCTGTTCAATTAATTCTTTGAGGATAATTTATTCGTAGGACAAAGATGTACATGGCTACATACATTTGTAATTTCATTTCGGTTAAATTCACGTACATTTCATGAGGGACACCAATGAGAGGGGCCCAGGGGAACGCCAGCCATGTCCCTCTCGGGACGTGGCTGGCGTTCATGTAATGTTAACACTAGTTGTGACCCGGCAAAGACCGTCCAGAGGAACGCCGCGGAGTTTTATTCAGTAAGAGTCCCACATATCTATCCCTTTCGTTCCCCCGGGTGTGGATCCATCCATGTGGATTTCTTCGCGATAAAAAAAGTTGTTTAACTTGTTGAAAATGCAATTGTAAGATTTACCCTACACATACAAACTATCTAACAAGGCAAGTTAAATAAAATGTAGTAAAAATATATACATTACGAATAGATAACCTCTTTCCCTTGGGAAGTGGGTTAATAATACGAGTTTCTATTAGATGAACGTTGGGTGATGCTGCGTTTGGACGCTCGTCTATAATATTTACACGCGTTGGTATATCCATCAGTTACGTGTAGTACCGAACCCGCCTCCATAGCGATTATCATACGAGTAGATAACATGTCTCGAAACTCTCGGTTTTTGCCTCGCAACTACTAGTTTACCTAACGTCGCACTATAAATTATTTCTTATCTAGACTAGACTTGACTGTAATAACAAAGCCGAATGATTAACCACGTCCTCCAATACCCACAAAATGGTAACATACTTAGATTAAAGTATGCCTAGTTTAGAATATTACAAATTCATTGCAAATCTTAAATATTATTCGGCGTGTCACTTTGTAAACCATTGAAGCATAAAATTCATCAAAATTGTTTTGATTGACTTGCTCTGTGATACCCAAATCGTTTGAAGAACTTTTTAATTAGGTTTATAAAATTATTCGTTGTAAGCAAGTCTGATTGTACATTATTATGTTACAAAAACTAGTTAATTATTTTTTGTAACATAATAATGTTAAACTAGTTAATTATTAGAAAAACTTCAAAAAAATAAAACATACTTAATACATTCTGTATTAAATTACTTGTGTTAAACTCAACACCTCATCATAGATTCATTCACTGTACTTCCTTCTTTTAATTTCGTACACTCGATGGAGTCCTAAGCGAGTTCATATCATTTGCAACCGAATGAAATTAAGTTTTATGGCAGCTCGTTAGGGGACATTCTGAATTAACATTTGATTGCGTGGCACGATCCTTAGTGGGCAGCAGGCCAGAGCACCGTCCCAATGGAAATCACGTAAACAGCGAGATGTCTGTGACAAAATTTCACAACCTCCCTTAATAATGGCGAGACAGTGCACATTTCATTCATACAATACGAGATTCGTTAAATTATTAATTCAAGTCTACATCCACAGTGGGTTCTTGTGAAATATATTGTGTAGTAAGCTGGTGCACGTCCCTTGTGGACGTTACGTATATATACTATTTCTTCCCGAAGCCTCTACAATTTACTGTACTTGTTATAAATATATTTACTTCAATCGTATATCTATTTAAATAAAAAACAATGTTTGTATGTTGGTCCTCTATGCATTCTGAAATCATTTTTCAGATTGTGAAACTTTGGAAGGGTGTTCTGGGGATGCCTTCGAGGGTTTCTGGCCCAAAAAAACTTCTACAAAAGTCTAATTACTTTCTTTTTTCATTCTTCTTTCCTCATAGTTCACGTGGCGTTGGATGGACGGTACAGATAGTTTACAGAATACATGTAACATACACGCACTGCTGATCACATCAAAATTGTTATTTCTATTTCCAAGATTAGCCCACACAGGCAGAGAGAGTAAACAAGCGTTGTTAAATTTTATTTTCACACAAAAAAGTATTTTTGTTGATAATTGTAAACGTATGTAAACTTTAAGTGCTACTACGATCGTTTCCGAAAAAATAAAATATCCGAAGAAAGTCTTGCGAAAAATGGCAACAGAAATCATCGGATACAAGTGTTTATTTATAGTGTGGGCGGACATATTTTATTGCTCGTATTAGACTTGTACATAATGAGTGCATGTTTAATGAGTACATTGAGAGATTTATTTTGAGACCGTTACAAAAATACAATGCTTATTTATAAATATCTTATTCCTGAGTGTAAGTACACACTTCTGTCATTTGTATACAACATTCATTACAGTAATCTCATACATAAAGTAAACCTAACGGCCACTATATGTACGGCTTGTAGTACGTAAAACATTCACTTTAACAGAGACTAATGAGTAGAAATTACCGACTTTAGGTCAAAATGAAAAATAATACTTTTAGTACGCATAAAGATTTGAATAACGCTAATATAGTAAAGCTTACAAATGATAGTGTGTATGCAAAATAAATTTACATATATGTTATGATTCCTTCCTCTGTTGCGTTGTACCTAATTATGCAACTACATGCTCTAGTCAATGAATAATAATACTTACACAACCTGCCGAAGCTAAGGGACAAGCGCTTTCGGAGCTTTTGCATTTTGCTCATAGCGCCTCCTCTTTTTTCTCGCATTGTCACACCTGTAGACAAAAAGACAAATAATATATATCGAATAACGTAAAGTATATAACAATGATCTATAGCTAATAAATTTTAAACTTTTCAGGCAAAAATCCTATTGAAAAAAGGTGATGAAAAACTGTTAATTCCCATTTATCCACATTTTGAAATCATAAGGAGGCTAACTTTCTAAATATGTAAAGCTTTTCAACTCGTACGTACTAAAACGTGATAGAATTTAGACCTTGTCACGCAAAAAATGAATCGATAATTAAAATTTACAAAAATATTTATACAACGCCAACTTCATACAAATAGAAATAATAAACGGATTACTATACAGCAATATTTAAAAACATCTTTACCTCTAAATCATTAGTTTTAAACGTTTTAACGGCTAACAACATCTCAAGGTTATCATACCGAATCGCTATTCGGTAATCACTGATTTCTCAGTTCTCAACACGGCCGTTAAAATCACCAAACACCCAGTACGTAACCTCGTGGGCGTCATTACAGTATACATTTGCACGAGTAGCAATAAATGTAACAGCACTTCTCCACGCGAGAACGTAGTATTCTCGTTTACTTCGTATTTAATCCCAATCACACTAATTGGAACATGAATAGTCGTTTTTGATTTTTCTCATTTTCACCTACGACCAAGAAATACAGTCGAATCTGTTTTGAAATCGGTTACAAATGAAAAAACGTACGTAAGTTAAATTTCTGTTATTAGTTGAAATTATTCGTAAAATTAAGGAATTTTACGGATAACATCAACTCAAATTGATATTACTTCATATGCTCATATTATCGTTTCAATATATCCCAATTTCGTACATCATATCATCGTTTTAAAATTTCAAAGTTGATATCCTATTTATTTCATGCACACGCAAATGATTCCAATAATAATTTGAATAGTAATTATTACATAACGCTCTCAACACATGCACGGGCAATACATCACATGCGTTACAACGGGCACATTGCACGTAAGATTTACAATCCGCAAGCACGCCACTAGCCAGCGCCTCCCCGTAAGCTAATAGCTAGGGCCGTCATTAATTGTGAATAAGATATAGAACACTTTATAAATCATTCGTTACTTCAACTATTGGACACCGCCTTACGGCTAAATGAAATAACACAGAACCGATAATAACGAATCTAATACAGTTTTTAATAATATTTTGAAGGTGGTAGAACCCTTTGTGTTCCGACTCCGCAATGTTGCCAGTTGTCTTGGGTATTATGTGTGTGGTAAGGGAAACATGCTTATCCCAGACGTTACACCTTACTCCTCAGGACTAGCAACGCACTTGTGGCCAAACTCAGGCAAGACTTATTTTATCTGAAGTTAATTAAGATGTATGGGCAGGAGCCACTTACCACCAGGTGGACTGCATGCTCGTTTGCTACTTCATTATAAAAAATAGTACATGCCTACAATATAATCAGGTAATAACATATTTTACGAAATAGGAACACTAAATCCCTAGAAATCCTTTCTTGGTTTAAATTTACGAGCACGAGGCGCGGACTCAGGTGAGGTAAAATACTAGCTATCATAAAAAACCTAATACTTTACATTTAATCGCGGTTAATGTAAACAGTTCGAAGTAGGCAGATTGGCTAAGGGCTAATACACATAAGTACATAGGACACGGTTGTAAAGGTGGTATAACTTTATGTAGTTCGACCGGAGTCGAACTACATAAAGTTATAGCATTAGCGCTACATCTATTACTAATTATTGCAGTGTTATGCCATTCTGTTTTCTGGTCTGAAAGGTATGGGAGACATACTTATCCGAGGCGTTCCAACGTAATCCTCAGGTGGCCAATCACAGGAGGTTGACATCTACGACGTGCATTGAAAAAACTAAACGATGTAGCATAAATGATAAATAATGGCACATTATAAGTGTACTCATTTTGAAGCATATTGTGAAGACATAATTTATTTTCCGTAACATTATCGCATGAAGTCCCAGTCAACCTAAGGGCTGATAGCCAGATATCATAAATCCTCAGTGAGATATGGGACAAGCCGTATATTAGCAGCCGAGATTTCTAATGTCATGGATGGAGGATCAAGGAATTGCTGGAAAGAGGTTAACGTGGCGGATATTACTAACGATTTCGCTTGATTTATAAGTGACTCGGATAAGTCACACGGTCAAATAGACCGAATTTATCTAAGAAAAACGTTACATATGACCATTTCTTTTCCGCAAAAGCAATTTTACGGTATTTATTCAACCAATTTATCTTTAAGTATTAATTCACTATAACAAGATCAATCTTGATATTTGGAGACTGATTATGTTGTTCCCTTTCAGAATTGAAGGCTATAGGGCAGGAGACGATAATATAATTCCCTGAACTGAATTGAAGCATAATTGATAAGTGATCACTAAGCTTGTTGGAGCTTGTTCATAAAACGGCTTAAGACGGCTTAATGGAACAACTTACACTGGTGCTTAAAATAACAAACACACACTTATAGTACTTGTCGCACAACATAATTAATTGGAACATAAACCAGCCCTAGCGTTAATAATAATTAATCAATAGCACTAGAGAACCTACCAAGCTGGGTGATCGCGTGTGCGCAAATTCCACGTTCTAATAACACCGGTTTTTTCTCCAGGGACCGCTCTATCGCGTAATAAGCAGATATGGATCTTTTACTCAGTTACGCGATAATTTAGGAAACCGCTGTTTTGAAATATTCCGAAATCATGTTTTATTGTATTCCGATTATTTGAATTTTTTGGTACGATTACATTTCAGTATTACTTAATAACTTTGTAAGAGCATAAAGGAGTAATCCTGATTTTTACTGGAGATGTGTTCCATATAAAAACGTTTTTTATGATGTTGGTTAAAAATTACGTCCTGCAGGAATACTCTGAGCCCATTTTTGTTCATGTCAGTCATCAAGAACGAAAGAGCGCTCTCATAACATCGTAAAAAACGTAGAAAACATAATATTCGAAACGTATTAAGATGTCAAATATTTTGTTAGGCTTCGCTTACACATAACTTTAGCCTGTTCTACAATCTAATTCATTTCCAAAAACACGTGACCATGCTATTTTAGTAAGCGAAAAGTAATAAAGTTCTAGAAATTTTAATAGAAACATATTCATCGGTGGCAAATGACTAACGTTGGGGATTAAAAAGAACTTCCTCTTTATTCTTTAAAATTTAAAACTATCTCAAATTTATAACTTTATGCAAAATCTGAATCCATAATTCTTAAAATCCATTAATCTCTGAAAAAACAAATTTTAAACCACGTATTTTGCAGGAACATATTATTTTCAGAAAATCATAAACGAATACAGTATTAATCAAATGGTAGCAGATTTATCGTTGAACAAAAAAAATCTGATGCCAAAATATCCGTGAGTGCTATGTTATTTCTACAGAATATTCGTGGAGCGGCAAAATAACACTTGAGCGCGTTTTCGACAGGTAAGGTAAAGTTACAAAGGATGTTGATATTGATGATATTCGAAAATCTTTTACGGTAGCTATGAAAATTACTCTTTGTGTATGCCGAGCCAATGAAAACGCCGCTGTAAATTATGAAAAACAACATGGCCAAAAGTAGTAGGGTTCCAAAAATGGTTTATAAACCAAGTTTACATAACGATAAATTACAAATTGAGAGATTTTGTACATTTTCTGTTTAACTGAACAGTTTGACAACGTAAAATTGTTAACACAGAATGTTACCTGTAGTAGATTAAGCATATAATTGAAAAATTGAATTTTGATTAATGGTGGAAAATGCTATTTGACCAATAATAATGTCCAACCAATAACAGACAGCCTAACTGCGTCGAGTAATCAAAATAATGAAATAAAAAAAAAACATGTACTTACATCGTGCTAGTGATTTTAAAGTGGATTTGCTTCGGACAGTGCGTAATGTCATTGTACAGGCATTGTATCGGTAAGAAACGAACGAAGCCCCATTGTGTCAACCCTTTGCACGGAGAACAGAAATAACCTCGAAGATCGATACGATTACATGTTATAATAGTTTTCTTTGCCTTGGAAAGTGTTTATGGATCACGATATAATTCTAGTTCTACCTTACTATACCACAGCAGTGACCATATTATTTATATATTGGATTAGATACTGTCTAAAACAAAAACGCAAACACGCAATGTACATCGCGAAATTGACAAAAATGACAATAATGCTTATTTTAAGGAAACGTTATAAACTTGTACTCATGACTACAATGGATTCTTATAAGTTTAACTTTAGTACGTAGTCGTAATTGTAGTAGTTAGTAGTAGTTTTATTTAGCATCAAATATTCATTAGTAGGATAGTAGCTGTAAGGAAAGATCAATTAAGTATTTCCGCTATAAGATTTTTTTATTTAGTAA
>MOOZ01000093.1:656285-679791 GCA_002930495.1 Cecropterus lyciades | reverse complement strand
CGAGCGAAACGAACCATAGCAAATGCGACATGTATAAATTGGTCAGTTAATAAAGTGTATTATGTCATTTTGTAAGTAAACTATGCTATAAGCCTGAGCATCCATCTACTGGAAACTGCTAGGAGTCAGACCAGCTTCACGAAGAGATACATTGCATCTTTTTGAAGAAGCCTATAGGGATCTGTACCTTTGAGAATAGCCAAAGTTATTCGACTCCAGATATCATTATTTACAAAAAGAAAGGAATTTATTAGAAAGATTAACAGGTCCATAAAAACGAAACTGTACGGATAAGGATTTTGGGATTACGCGGGCATATATAGAATTGAAAAAACAATTCCGATTTTATTTTAACACAGGAATATAAGCTTGTAAACATACAGGGGAAACCATAAAGTCTGAGTAACATGTAGATATCAATTTTACAGAAAATACTAAACAAACGGGTGTTGAACGACATGATACGACATAGTAATTAGGGAAAAAAATAATTTTCGTCAATATTTGAGATTAAAGCAATGATAAGATGATCATTTACTATCGAATGTATATGTAATACCCGAAATAATCAATATGCTTTAAACGTGATATATAGCAGTTTGGAGAATGCTTAAAAGGTAGTTAAAAGAAGACCACTCATAATATTAAAGTTGAAAATAAAAAGAACATTTTCACGAAGCCGGACTCTTTTAAATTATCGACGATAAATGTCTAAAGTGCTGATGTAATCTGATTTCGCGATCAGAAATTTCTTTATTCAATAAAGGGTTTTTACTAAGATTATCTCTTAGATGGTCACCGATTCTGTATTTTCGATTTTATAAAGTACATTTTATAGGCATCAATTAAAAATAATCATGAGAAATTTAACGTTACACCACAATACCATAATGTCATCTGTTACAATCCTCTAGAGAAGTGTTTTTTAAGGTGTGGATCGTGACCCCTTGCGGGATCGCAAAGGCTCATAAAACTCTATAAAGGGGTTTCCGGGTATCTCGAGGCCTCAATAAAAAGGAAAAAAGACTATATAAGTAAAGTGCAAATAAAAGACATTTTAAGGAAAAAAATGTTAATAGCGGACATAGTAGTAGTAGATATAATTTACTTAATCGGAACATTTATTCATTAAAAAAATAACTTTACTAGGTTTTGATATTTGTAGTAAAAGAAAACACCACCAAACAAGCCACTCAGCATATCATAAATAGTTCCAGTGCTCCATTTAGATGTTATATTGAAATCGATCAAGTACGTCAAAGAGACACGAATACGGGCGCCATTATCGTCTGACTCGCCGCGCTTTTTTGGCTATCACGAAATCTACGGATGAATCGGATGCATTGTTGTTCTAAGATTCCAAAATAAATAAATACAAGGTTAGCTGAAACTCCGAAAAACAAGCACGTTAAAAATAGTTTCAGAACTCTCACTAGATCTTAATATAGCCAGATCGATACAAGCACGTCAAAAAGACAAGCGACTTTCCGAATTGCGGCGCCGAGCTCGTCCTTGACCCGCCACCCTTCTTGCGACGTTACGGAACCACGCCATAATAATAAAATGTCATGGATTAGTGGATTAGGGTTCTAATCTTATATATAAAATATGTAGTCGAATGTTTTGAGTTATCGATTATTTTTACAGGGTAAGTTATCTAGAGGCAAGGATTGTTTAACTATCACCAAAAGAATCTTTCTCAATTTATCACATACCATTTGTACAAATTAAGGCTGGATATTGTAACACATTGAGAACATTGCGATTTATTTATGTGTATTTAAAATTATATCAAACTAAAAAGGTTTTTCTGCTACCACTTGTCAAGAATAATCACAGCCTCGTATTGTTCAAAGCGTCAGGCTTATTATCATCATCATATCAGCTCAAGCATGCAATTTCAACATTATGTTACATGTTACATATTATTATAATATATTATTTTATGACATATACAACATTACAAAATATAATAATATTAAAAAAATGTTTATGTATGTTAAAAATGATGTCATAATTTTGAATTTTTTTTTAATATTTTTAATTTAGTAGTATATGTTTATTTGCATACTTCCAAGATTAAGATATTTGTATTAATATCCTACAAGGACATTTTCTGCAGTTATAGGAAATACAAAACATACCATTTTCTCTTACTTAATTTCAGTTTAGATCCACATTTCACGGCTCTCCGACATTTACATTTTATGCCCGGAAAATATAAATAATAACATTACACAATAAATATGTGTAACATATACATAAGATGAACACATGTATTCTAGTTGCCTTGTATACAGGGCTCTTTTATAAATAATAGATTCTAGTAGTATCATGAAAGTGAGATTTAAGAAAATACTGGATTTATAAGCTTATAATAAGTAATTATTTATTTAAATAAACATTAACATATTGTTGAGTGATATGCCTAGTAAATTTATTCACACTGTCATAGCAATTTAGTATGCATTACCTACAAATTGGATCCCTCCATTTCAACATCAGATATAAAAAATGCAAGAGATACTGCAATACATATCAAGCAAATATGCAAGAGATTTATACATTGATATTACATATCATCTGAGGCACTGATTTCTGGAAGACTCTATAAGCATATATACTTTATGATATTGATATTTGACAAATGCATAATATTACAACAAAAAATATATGACAAATAGATAATTTGGGACGTTCTTAAAAAAGAAAAATGTATAAGCTTAAAAACAAATTACTTGTTATTATATAGTTATAGCATAAATTTATCTGAGCATAAAAAACAACTAAGTCTATAAGAATATTTAAAAATGTAGATAAAGAAAACTTGATTATTCGAGAGATTTAATGTAAATATTTACAATAAATATTAAATGTAAGCAAGTTTAATTAAAATTTAATATCAACAAATCAAACTTATACAATAGTAAAGTGATACAAAATAATGAACGCAAACAACACTTATCTCATGATCAAGAAAATGGTAATGAGCCCAAAGGTGACAGTGAAAGGCAGTGTAATAAAACTGCAAATGTTCTAACCATATTCCTACACTCAGTACATTCACTTTTTAAATCTAAGATTTTGTAAAACAATGTAATTGAATTTAATTATAATCACTTATTAACGTAACCGCGATATTAATCTTCATTTTTTAAATTTTGTTTTTTATAGAAAAAATCATATGAGATTATTTAGGTATGATAAAGTGTAACTATTACAAAGCTTTTCAAGGCAAACATCAAATGCATTTGATTTGAAAATTGTAATTTCAAACAAGTTTATGGTACTGTGCTTTTTAATATCGATAAAATTTAAGCCAAATAACAGTTATGATTTTACAACGAGTAAAAACAAAAAAAAAAATACCTATTCGTATGAACCAGTTACTTTTTACGAACTTTTAAATTATGGAAACTTTTTGGCATGTGTTAATACAACTTGATGCATAGTTCTAATGTTATCTTATCGATCAGGCGCCTGTTATAAAATTAAAAGATCAATCAACATAACCAAAATCTCAACCAAAAAAACTGACAACCACAAACTTACCATCTTTGACATTCTTCGAAGACTGTGACGATGACACTCCGGCTATAGTTTTATCACTCGCACAGTACATTGTAACAATGTCCACAACTTTGTGCTGTTAAATAACTCTCATCTAGTGAAATATTGCATATTATTATCTAGCATTTAAATTGATAACGCAATACATTCTCACATAATGCGAAACACGGCGGCCATACCACATTCCGATTGTAAATATGGTATCATAGACAATAGATGTATCAGGTTATTTTTAGACCGGCGAAAAAAGATTGACTTAGTCTATTGCTTATCTATGCAAGTAGACCAGAAGTAGGCAAAAATTAATAACTACACCCCATATGCCCTTACTAGATAGTTCATAAGATAAAATAAAATGTAAAATTCCTTATTATAACATGGAATCTTTGTAAAACTTTGTAGAATAACCTCATAGGTATCGAATCTATAAGATGGTAACACCTTACTGTTAATTAATATAAAATCATTTTAACTAATCGTAATCGACTTAGAACAATTTTGTGATCAATTTACAATAAATCAATGTTAAATTGATGATAAAATAATATTTCGTCCTTTTTTAAACATTTTTTTTCAAAAACCGGTGATATAAATGATGATATACCGGTGTTATAAGCATTGAGTATTTAAGTTATCTTGCTCAAAATATTATGATAGCCAAAAAAATGGACTACTGCTCTGATTGCGGCAATAAAAATGGTTTTATTATTCAATACCACTTAATAAATTAAAGCCGATTATGTGATTTTAGAATCTGATTTGAATTTAATAAATAATTCATAAAATCGACAAAAACCTAAGTACTGATAACATATGCATGAGGTGACAAAGATAAGATTATTTAGTTTTCAAACGATCCTATATATCCATAAGGAGTGCCTCAAAAGATTTTTGTAATATTTATTATTTTACTAGCTTTTATTCTGTGGCCTTATCGTTATGATAAAAAAATGCCTTCCCTTTCATGCTTTTTATTCGCATGCACCTTATTTAAACATATATACATTGGAGTAACATTACCCTTCATCAACGCAGGAAAGAAATATTTTTTAAGGTCGTTATAACATCAATTTTTCAATAATTGAAAAAGCAATATCGATATTATAGCTTTGACCGACGTCACTATTTTGTGTCAAAAAAATTTATGGTACGTTGGACTGACTTCTTGTCAGTTCGGAATCTACTTTTTGTGCCAAAATGTCAGATGGTGTGCTATCTATGGTGTGATGGTGTGGCTATGATGGCTAATGTCAGTTGTCACTGATTAGATGAAAAGAATACAATCACCTATTTTTAGTTTCTCGTTTTATTCCAAATATACACAATTTTAGGTAAAAATGATGCAACATCAATACTGGGTAACAAAAAAGACTGTGTTGAATAAATTAGGAACCAAAGAAGACGAGTGTATTGTGGCATCTGACGCTGAACTAGATGCAAAATTAGAGTTGTTTCGATCAATATCGGATAGTTGCTTGGAGCTGCAACGAGTTTTAGATCAGTATCAGCAGCGACTGTGTCTTTTGGCTCAGGAAGAGAATTCATTGGGGAAGTTCTTGCGGGAAGCTGGTAAAAGTAACGATGCAGCTGGGAAACACATGGTGTCTGCTGGGAAGGCGATCTCTTATTCGGGACAACAACGTCTAGGGGTGCGCGGGCCGTTGCTAAGACTTTACCACGAAGTTGAAACATTTAGATGTCGTGCGGTAAAGGATATGCGGGCGACCGTGTCGGCTATGGAGAAGGCGCGTACCGAATACCGTGCTGCGCTGAGTTGGATGAAGTCGACCTGCGCCCAGCTCGATCCGGACACCGGACGCGGTCTTGATAATTTCCGGAAAGCGCAGCGACAAGTGCGCGAGAGCAAAAAAATCTTTGATAAACTTACTTTGGATGTCCTACAGAAGGTAAAGTCTTAATGTTATTAATTAATTTAGTAAAATCAGAATTTTATTCCTTTAACAGACATAATTTTATGTATTGTCATAATTATGAACTTCTATATTTAATGATTATGTGCAGTAATCCTAAAATGGTTTTATATATTCTTAATAACATGTCAAATAACTGTGGTCTATTACATAATGATCTTGATTTTTAAACATATTGATTATGTTAGTCATCACTCATAAGCTCTGATGACATTAATGTTAATTGAGATAAAGCTTTAGTTACACAAGCAAGTGGAAAGCATTGTAACTAATCGTATAGTCAGTAACAAATTAGATTTGTTTTATAATTAACAAGTACAATCAATAGTCCTTATGGTCATTTGTTTTTGTGGTTTTCAGATCGACCTGTTGGCTGCAGCGAGATGCAATATGTTTTCCCATGTCCTTTCATCTTACCAGAACTCCTTCATGACCTTTGTGTCCAAAGTATCCCACACTCTGATGACTACTGTAGACACAATGAATGCAGCACCCCAGTATGAATTTAATATACTGAAGAGCACACTGGGTAAACCTGAAATTGATCAAGAGGAAGAAACTCCTCAAGACAGTGATCAGATGCTGTTCTTCCAGGTAGCTTTAAAACCCTTTTAGAACCTTTTGTGATTTGACTTTGGAGGTACTGCTACCTTTCCTCATTCTACCTTATAACAAGAGTGTTAAATTTTGTATACTGGTTTCAAGGGTTAAGGAAGACATATAAATCTAAGATGTTCCAAGTTAGTTCTCAGGGGTAACAAGGCTGCTACTTAATATATCATATACTACTATAAAATTATAAATAAATATAATTTTAAGACTTCTACTGTTCAGGAACAACTTCGTACAAACAATATGTTGACATGCAGAAAGAAATTCTTATTGAAAAACTTTTATTGCTTTGTCAATAGCTTGCCCTCATTTATATAATTCTCTAACTAACCACTGCAACAACATAACATATTGCAAGCCAGGATAGTAATACCTTGGCTTGCATTGTTTACTATTTAAATTGAAAAATAGAAAACATGCTGATTTTTTATAATTGAAAACATGCCGATTTTTTTAAATAAAAAAATTATAATATGCAGATAAATTATCAATAAATGACATCATAACTCTCAATCATCATTACAATAGTTAAAATTTACCTAATTTATTTTCAGGATGATTATAGAGATGAGCAGCAAGAAACATCTGAAGTTAATGCAAAATCCAAAACTGATGAAGTACAAACAAACACAAGACCAGAGGAACCTTCAACATCTGCAGACCTAATCAACACTGCAGCAGATGCATCAGGCAACGCTGGTGTAAATTCTGACTTGGCTGGGCTGAGTCTAGACAGTGATCTGCCTGCCAATTTTGGATCATTTATGCCAGCATATTTATTACAGGTACGTTTGATTTATTTTCCTACATACATTATGTTAATAGTTTTTATTCAGACCTGTAACTTGTTGAATTTTCAACCCAACCCCATACTAGTGCTGGCCGGGTCTGACCGGGCCTCATCTTCTGCACGGGGTAGTGAGATGTTGAACTACCCCGTGCATCGCCTCAGAGGCGCGCGCCCACACCCGCGTGCGCCTGCGACTCGGGTCCATCGAATAGGGGGCGGGGACTTGAATTTTCAACAATAATTCAACTTAATTTTCAAGGTTAAAGGGTTCATTGTATAAAATAGAGTAACCCATGAAAATCAACTCATTTGTTTGCAATATTACTAAACAATTTTCTCTAATGTCAAAATGTATAATATTACAATATTATTAATATGGATACTTCTTTTCCAGACTCTCAGTCCATCTGGTCTACTTGAGGGTACATTGGCCCCTGAAGCTGTTAACAATGTTAATAAAAGTCCTACATCACTACAAAAAGCTGCTGCGGCACCAATTGTACCGAAGAAGGATGATAAAGCAGCATGGTTCAAACTCTTTGCTGAACTCGATCCCCTTGCCAACCCTGATAACTTGCCAGGTTCAAACAGTAATCAAAGTCATGCAGCTTAAATATGTCAAGTTTTCCAGCATTACAAAGTGTAATGCTGGAAAACTTAACTACTTAGTTATGTCCAAAATGTTAACTCCTTATAAAACAGTAAATATCTATTCTGAAACTGTGAAGTGGAGGAGTTTGTTTTTTGTTTGTTTGTAAACTCTAATCTCTGTAAGTACTGGTCAGTTTTGTATAAAACTTCTTGAATAATATAAGCCATTTATATAGAAAGGCTTGGGGCTATGATTTATAAAAATCAGTTTATTGCAAAGAGAATTCTATATGTATAACCAATTCTATTTCAAGTTTGATGTATCTGTACCACAGAGTGTCATATATAAGAGGGGTATTAAATGGCGCCGCCATGCTACAAAATATTTCAATGCTTATATCGTAAAGCATTACACGGGTTTCAATCTAGTAAATAATACAATTAATATTAACAATGTTATGTTATTAAATTAAACGTAAGTATTTACTAAATACCCTTATGATTAAACTTCTGATTTTGTTTGTGCATTTCCAAATGTAACTTGACATTTATGTGGTGGAAAATGGTTGAAGCACTACAGTGGGAACATGATAAATGTATGATTTATGCATATACATTCCTTATCACTTTGCCTGCAGTATCATATCATACTGCTTATATATCTACACATTCCATATATGTTTATCTTTGACCTATATTTAAATTAGGTAGTAAATAATAATAATTGAATTTAGAATGAATAAAAGTCCGTATTGAAGTTATTTGATTTGGGACATCTGTTTTAAGTAAACCTAATCAAATATTTGATCTATAGTCAGTTATTCTTGCTTTATTTTGAATTTTGTTTCAGTTTATTTTTAACATTTATTTTTTGATAATGCAAATTATTAACTCCAATATTGTATGGAGACCATTTAAACCATGATGTAACATCATTATTTCCTGATAATGTATCCATTTGCTAAAGTAAAAAAACTATTTGAAAAATCATTTAGCCATACATTAATGTGCCACTCTATATAATATGATGTTGAGTGAAATTATTTAAGTCATGTAATTTCTTTAAGATATCTTGGATGTTATATTGAGATCTGAAATAGTTCAATAACTGCAGTATGAAAATAAAAAATGTGCCTTTTCTTTTAACGCAATACTGGTTTACTGTTTTTTAAAAGAAATGTTTGTAAGATTAAAATGTTTGCTTTTTAATATATGTCATTTAAGTACCTAACAATCATGACAGTTATGACCAAAGATTTTTAAATACATATGTATATTTATTTTACATTTTGTTTCATTATGAAATGTAATATAGTTATGTTATCATTGTCTAGTCGTAAATATTCAGGCCACTTTGTAAGAAACGAAATATACAATAATATGTACAAATTGGTTGATGTGGTGTATATTGTAAATGTAATAGTTGGTAATTTATACAAAGGTTTTTCTAAAGCTTATTTTATCATTTATCTTTATTGCAACACACTAGTGGGTTCAGGATTTTTGGTTTTGTAGCCTTGAAACTGCCAAAGACAGACGATTTTATATTTAAGGAGAGGGTGGAAGTCATGAATCCGCCAATGGCAAAAAAATATTATATTATACTCTCCCTATATGATAGCCTAACAGTTAAAACCTTCGTCTTAAATTTTTGCCTAATATACTGAATACTTTATTACACGCCCTATAAAAATTAGAGCTTTGTTACGTCTTTCCATGGTATAAAAAATTACGTATTTTCACCAATCATAACTCGTATTGGATCTGAGTGATACAAAAAGCTATATAATATAAGAGCAAAAGAAATAACATTTATATTTAATTTTACTAGTCAACCTTAATACTATTGGCATTACAAATGGTTTTGACATTGCATGTCTTCTCATCACTTTCACAAATCAATAAAAAATATGTAATGCTATTTTTATGTCAATGTACTTTCAACTTACCGTACTTTTCATTTTTTATTATAAGTTAGGTTATCATATAACAATATTATGTTTCTATTAATCTTTATTTCAAATCGTGCTCTAATATTTTGTCCTGTTTTATTTTATTTTTCTGTAATACTTAACAACGGAAACTGTACATTCATAAGAATAATGGATATGAAATAGGGGAACCTATTGTACCTTGGTCAGATTTTTTAATTTTGATTAAAAAAATAATGGCGCTATCTACGTCTGTCCAGCGCATGTATGTAAAGATCATTTAATCAGGTACATAATTCAATCATAAAATTGTGTATATTTCCTAAAACCTGGGACCACTACACTCTTGAAAAAAAAAGGGAAATCTCTTCAAGGCATAACAAAGCGGTTGTACCTAGGACAGTGTCCATTAAACTTGGACAGAACGACATGGACGGAATAATCACTTTTATTAGCAAATTGTTTGTTTGTTTGTTTGTTCTGTGGAAATATCATTAGTGATAATGATTTATTCATATTAGCATACGTAATTAATAATGGTAATAGTTAAAACAATATTTGGGTAAAATTATTGTTTTTTTTTTGTAACAATTATTTTACTCAAAACAAACGTATGTAATACTTTTAGTTTAATATTATTTTACTCATAAAAACGTTTGTAAAAAAATTTTGACGTATTTCCGACAAAATAAGGTACGTCGTAAATGGAGTGGTCAAGGTACAACATCGCGACAACTTCACTTCACAATCTTGATACACTCACTTGAGATTGAAGTTAGGCTCTGACATTCATGCCTTCTAGTAGCTACTATATTATAGTATACTAAGATTAGATTATAATAAATCAATTTTCGCAAGCATGCAACACTTTGATTAATTTGGAATAATGTAAAGCTTAAAAAACTTAGTTTTTGAGTGTAAAACAATGAATGACCTTTTTTTAAATGTGCTCACCCGGCGCTGGCGTATTGCAACTAACTTCACATTAATGTGGACAAATGATGTTACAAATACCATAGAAGATGGTTATTAAAAGCGTGGGATTTTAAAATAAAATGTGATTGTCATAGGTACAGTTCTGGTCTGTTCGAAGGTTCAACAGGTCCCCCTATGTTATGTATCTGGCATGAATGGTTTGTTTCCCAAAAAGATAAATAAGTAAATAAACTTAGTTGCATTTCTTAATATGTTATGTACTTACTTATTTGCGGATACTAGTCATTTCATTTAAAAGAATATCTCTTATTATATTAATATTTTATAAAATATTTAACGAGTGTTATATTATTTTCTATGTATTCCACAATCATTGTGTAATCCAATTATTATTTAACCAATAAATAAAGGATAAAATATTATGTTGCAGTTTTGATTATTATTTATCATTCAATCATCAATTTTGTAAGTAACAGGTAGTCATATTCATATGTACTCGCTAGTCTTGTTAGTTCTGGGAATTACCCAGATAATATAATTTTTCCTTTGCCCATCTTAAGTTTTTTCATTCACAGTCTGTAAAAGTTATTGACTTTTGGCTTCTGCCGACGATATTATGTCGTACTAAGTGATCCTGGAAAATGAGGTAATCCATGAGAATAGCATGGCGAAATTTGTCTTCCGATAAGGAAATTGCAGCATTTATTTAAAGTTTCCTTCGGCTTTTTTATTCCGTCTATTCCAGTGATGTATAGTTTAATAATGTACATCACTATCTACTGAAAACCACCCAAGCCGGTAGGCGATGATATGGCGAGTTCATCACGGAATAATTATATGTGATGGATATTTCGTCGTTAGACTAGTTTTAGCGGTGGTGGTGTCGGTTTTATATTTCTAACTCATTAAATTAAATTAATTAAAATCTGAGTACATATTTTGTAAAACTGAAAATGAAAGAATATGCGTTATTTTTAAAATAATAATAAATACTAAAATTGGACTTTGGTATTTTGATTGTCTTTGCCCATACATTTTATTACTTTTATAACTTCATTTTTCTGTGTTTTTACTCAAAATATTTTTCATTCTTATTGGGACTTAAATACTTCTGTATTGTGTTACATTTGAATCGTTTACTTAGTTCAGTAAAGTGTAGTGAAACTATTGCAAACATGATTAAAAATAATTTGGTGCACTTCAGGCACGTCATTAATATGCAAAATCGAACTATATAACCTTTTTTAACATTCGCTCCAATAATATAAAAATCAATAGGTAATAAGTTGACTTGCTCAAAAGTAACTATTATTTCTTACACTGTGACCATAAACATAAACCAATCACAAAATGTATTGTATACCATAATTATACCTAATTTATATATTTATGTGTACAACTGAGGGAATTTTAAACTCTAATTCTGGCAACTCCAAAAATGTCAATATCAGAAATTGTCAATGCCAACTTTGATTTCATGGAATGTCATTATGTCATAGGAATAGATCATGTTCATATTGTCTGAAAAAGTGAAAAAGAAAATGACAGGAGGACCATAAGAAAATTCAATAGCTTGCATTGACTCTTGCAATTTGTGTAAAATATTGAACATTAATATAAAATATTAAGAATTTTCATAACTGCGATCGAAAATGCTGAACTCTTGTAAGTAAATATTTCCGTTCGATAAAAAACAATTATTTAAATATCTTTTTTGTTGTGAAATAATTGTCTTTTTTGTTGGATAATTTAATAGTAGGTTTTTTATAGTTTTTCGCGGTCTCCTTGGAACGGAGGAATCCCCAACCAAAGTATTAGAAGTGCGTTCCGATAACTATATATCGAGACCTATAAGATACAGGGAAGATTCCATATTGCTTTACGGTCCGAAAATTCCTTCTGATGGAAAAAATAATAAAGACAAATACTATGAAATCGTATTGCACAAACCATTCACAGAGAGTTTGCATCAGATGTACAGGTTTGTTTAATGTCTTTTTTTTATAATTGAAGTACACATCTATTTCTGTCTTCTTCTTTTTAACTTTGTACAGGTTTGTTTAATGTCTTTTTTTTATAATTGAAGTACACATCTATTTCTGTCTTTTTCTATCTGTCTTTCTGTCATAACAGCAGTACTATGCGCTGCTGTTTTCTGGTCTGAAGGGTGTGGTAAGGGAGACATACTTGACCGAGGCATTCCATCTCAGTCCTCAGGGGTAGCAACGCATCTGTGGCTAACCTTAGGTGAGACTTTGATCTTATCTAGGGTTGATTACAGATGTCCATGGTCAGCAATAGCCTCTTATCATCAGGTGGACTGCATGCTCGTTTGCTACTTCCATACTATAAAAAAGTACTAACAATTCACTTCATGTTAAGTAATTACCTGAGATTGATCACTAAATTCGTAAGGGAATTTTTAAAATATTGTTTATAAAGTCTGCTTATCAAAAATTAGAGTACCATACAAACTACATAGGATTCTGTAAGAATATTTGAAATTTACAGTTATGTAGAGCAGACTTCACCGAGTTCAAAATTTAAGTTATAACAATGCACATTCATGTTAAATATATCAAAATCATACTTTCCATAAATTTTGTTTGAGTGAGTTCTAAATTTCAATTGCAGTCTGTACCGATCGGAGAATCCAGAGGTATCTGAAGAGAGGTTTATTGTTTTTAAGGACAAAATACCTCTGTACATCAAAATTACCAAAGAGGCAAGTAACTTGTTTTATGCACATATTAAATTATATATTCCTTATTTTTAATATTGATTTTTAGTCTTTAGGTGTTAATTCATCTGGCCCCCTGGCTACGGTAACCCCTGCCTGTCGTATGAGGTGACTAAAAGGGGGCTTCCGGGATTGGGAATGGAAAAAAATATAGATTCAAATCAAAATGATTGGTTGCATATGAACATAAAAATGATTTCTTTAATTATAATTGGCATCTATTTGTTAAGTGGTCAATGTCCAAATATAATCATAATCTAATTAGGTCAAATGTGTTGTGAGTACATATACATCAATAGAATTTAATGATGAGTAAGACATGTCGTAATCATCATTATACTTAATTGATTAATCCAATCATGATTAATATCTTTAATTATAATTGCACAAACTGTTATATATAATCTTAGCGTAGTGATTCATTATTATTTTCTCCTAGGATTTTATCAATTCACCATTCAGATTTTTGAGTAATTTAAAATCTATTCTAGGTAGAAAGTTCCTTACAAACCCACCAAGCATATTTGATTATCATTAATTTGACTCAGTTTGGACTTAATCTCATTTTTTATCCTGATGATATAAGGGGCAATACTTGCATGTGATATGAAAGCCGTCGTTTTCAAATTCTGTTTGAAATCTTTTTAGATATTTTGCATTATTAAGGATGATTCTGGGTAGTACATCTATATCCATCATAATAAATCTGAATGTTCTGCATATTTGTCCATGGGATAATCTGCAAAAAAGATAATTTAGAGGACTAAGAATGAGATATTTCTTTTTTTAGAATTTTTGTCTGTTTGTATGTTTAATGAATTAATTTAATGGATTGAGAATATATTTATAGTCAAGTGTCTTGAGGTAACATTAAGTTTTTTTTATTAAATAAATGTATTTTACCAAAAAATAATCCAAATTAAAATAGAAATTTGATTTTAAATATTGATGAAAACCACATGACGTAGCTTGTTTATAACAACTTTAACTATGGACCACATTATAGAAATCACAGTGAAGCATCATACAATCACAGTGGTTTATGGCAGAAGAATTGTTTTTTTTTTAATTAACTCGTAAAATTGCAGTGCACAGTAGCTAGTCTACAGAAGATTTGCGACACGCTAAGTGAGAACAAATCATGGACAATTGCACATTTAGTTGCACATTTTGGTCTCTATGAACTCTTCAATGAGCCAGATGTCCAGAAACACATCAACGATGTTGATCCATCTACGGGTGCCACTCCACTTATGGTAAGTTTTTTGCATGCAAGTTCATTATATTGTTCAATAGGAGGTGTTTATCAACGTCGCTATTTAATACAGAAATAAAGAGTTTATTAGAGGCTACATTTTGTTTTGAGTACAAAATTTATTTGTAAAGTAAGTATCCTTTGTGAAAATAGAAATTTATTTCTTGTTTTGTATTTTGGAATTCATCGTTATTAAAAAATATCATGAAAAAATTGTTCAAAATATGAAATTGCCTGTATTAATACTTGTAACATATTTCAGTGAATATTAAAGTTAGTCTCTCATTTATAGAACAAATCAAAATACTTTGCTTATATATGACATTCTTATCTAAAATTTATATATAACTTATTTAAGTGGATAATTTCCATTATATTAAAAATAAGCGCTTTTTCAGGTGGCAATTAAAACCGGCAATGTTCGTATGGTGCATTGTCTCATCTCCCTCAAATGCACTTTGGATAACGTGGACACTGATGGTAACACAGTTTACCATTATGCGTCTGCCAGTAACAAGGAAATCATTAATGTAAGTACTACTTATAAATTCTTGGTTTAAGCTACTTGACTTGAGAAGTTAATCTTGACATTTTAAACAATGCACTCTACTTGTATTTTATTTAATGTCATCCTCGGGTCAAGGGTAATCAATAAAATAATGTTAAATAGCAACATTCGAGTATTAAAGAGTGAAGAATTGTATACCATCAGTTCATGAACATATCAGCCTTTTGGGTACACTGCTGGATATAGGCGTACTCGAATGGGGGTTTCTGCCAATAGTACTCGCGCCTTGCATGCACGTGTTGGTGATCGTAGTGACGTTGATGTTACATAGTAAGATGCTGCTAAGTTATTGCTTTATCAGTATAATCGAGCAATGTAATGAAGGGGACATCCATTAATTACGTGCGATATTTAGGGGACTATTTAGGGGGAATTCAAATCTAACGTAGGGTTCTCGGCTTAATATCACGTAATTATTTTCTTGCAAGTTACCGTGTTAAATTTCGAGAAAACTGGATTTAATTAAGTTAAACATCTTTTCATTTTATCTGCGATTGGGGACGGGGTCGTCAAGTATATTTATTGACGTATGTGTTAGTTTAGATACGGTTGAAATAATTTGTTAAGAGGGTCGGCTCCGATTCCGAAAAGTTGGAACTACTGATTTATATTAGACCTCCAATTCAGACTCTGACATCAATACTATTAAATCGGAGATTTTATATATTCCGATTTTAATTCCCAAAGAAGATTTTAAGTTCAGATTCACTTCCAATTCCGAACAAGTTGTACCAAGTCTCAACTCCCAACAGTAGGCAGCAAAATAAAGAGTGGTTCCCACACAAAAAACCGATGGTGTTTCGATTTTTTAATTGAACCGTAATAGGTAGAGAATTTTAACACGATAAGTGTATATTTATAGCTGTCTAATGATGATGATGAAATCTATGTGTTAAATAATGCCGATTATTAATTTAGACTAGTTTAGTACTGTGTATTTCAACCAAACCTACTAATGACAACTTCATTTCTTCTTTCCTTTCTTACAGATAATAGCCTCGCAGAACAAGTCATCCTTAAACGTGTACAACCGTCAGGGGTACACACCGCTGCACGTGGCGTGCTTAGCGGACGCGCCCGACTGTGTACGTGCGTTGCTGCTGGCCGGTGCTGACGTCAACCTCTCCACCAACAGCCGGACTACCACCACGCTGCCTGGTGTGTATGAAACTAACTTTAGATCGCGACTTTGTTCACCAAGAACGTGTACAACCGTCAGAGGTCACGCGGTTGCATGTAGCGTGCTTAGCGGACGCGCCCGATTGTGGACGTGTGTTGCTGCTGGCCGCCGCTGACGTCAACGTCTCCACCAACAGCCGGACCACCACCACTCTGCCTGGTATGTATGAAAGTAGCTTTAGACAGTGGCTTCATATACCAAGAACGGAGCGTAACGTTTATGTTCGTCCTTTTCTGGCACGAAATCGTTTATATCGCTAGTCGATAGATTACCTTCTTAGGAGTAGTTTCAAGTGTCCATTTGCCGAATTTTTTAATTCGGTCCCTTTCGTAGCTACCCGAGGGCTTAGAGGGCCCCGAGGCAGTGCCTCGGATCCCTCAAGCACAGGGGGCCCCTCGAACTCTGCTTACAAATTATAAATTGAACTGGTAAAAATTTCACTTACATTCGGAATATAAATAAATCAGATAGTTTAATTGGGTTCTGTTTTATTGAGCCATTTAATATTTAAAGAATGGAAAATGTCAAGTTTCCAGGAATCCTAAGTCCCATTGTTTTTACTATGTGCCGTGAACCAGTCATCCTGTCCTTTTTTAATATAAATTTTATGTTTTTTATTCCTCCTAAATAGCTGATCAATTTTGTACTTTTATGTTCTTATGGAGTTGAGTCACAACAATAGTTCCGACGCCGAAATAATATAAACTATTAGATGTGTTGTTGATGAGATCATTAATGAATCTCCATTTTTAATCACGAGAGCAAACTATAGATATTCACAATCTATAAAAGAAATAATAAATATGCTGTGACTAATATTTTATGGCTATGGAAAAAATAATTGCACATTGTTAGATATATATTTGTCCCCATGATATAATTTAATTGAATAATTCATACCAATTGTGTGCAGTATAAGTACTGAACTGTTAAAGATTTTCTCATATGCTTCTGAGGAATGAAATAAGTGGTACATAACATTGTTGATAACGAAAATGTGTTCTAATCAGTGCTTTTTGTCGGAATTAACTGGTAGGTAATTGATGTAAATAATATTTTATTTCTTAAGTTGAACTTTAGTTGAACTTGAGTGAGTGAGTTTAGGTGAACTGAGTTTTTATTTCTTTATATATTTCACTTGAGATTAGATAATATCTATACTAATATTATAAAGCTGAAGAGTTTGTTTGTTTGTTTGAACGCGCTAATCTCAGGAACTACTGGTCCGATTTGAAAAATTCTTTCGGTGTTAGATAGCCCATTTATCGAGGAAGGCTATAGGCTATATATCATCACGCTAAGATCAGCAGAAGCGGAGCACCAATGAAGAATGTTTCAAAATCGGGGTTTTTTTTTTCTAATGAGTGCTTCTGCTGCATGCGCTGCGTAAACGGTTAAAGTTTCGTAAAAATTATTTATGACAGAAATGATCCCCTTTAAAAGTTCTAAAAAAAAGTCAGCGACAGCATATGTCTTTTCAGGTAAACTCGCTGTAATGCATATAAAAGGGTTATATGCTAACCAAATTTGTTCCAAAATAATGCATTATTTGCGAAGTTGTTTTTATAAATACAATATTTATTCTTATCCAAATAAATACATAAATTAGTTTTCCTTGTAGTAACTAATACGCGGTGAAACCGTGGGGCGCAGCTAGTATTTAGATATAAGGACTTTTATATACGTTAATCTATCATTGTCCCACTGTTGGGAAGAGATCGCCTCTCAGTTTAATCATACGTTATAGTATGGATACATTATTATCATTTTGTAAAAAACAGTAAAGCGTTCGCGTTGTAAGATGGTATATTATTACAATTATGAGTGTTGCGATTAAACAACTTCGTTAAAAGATTATAAATTTCCAATCGAATTACTGTATGTTTCAACAGGTATCGTGGGCGACATTGTCAATGTAAACCAGCCGAAGCTCTACCAGCAGGACATGAAGCGCGGAGGCACACCACTCCACTGGGCGATATCAAGAGAAGTGATAGAGGCGCTGGCTGATAAAAATTGTGACATAAACTCCATCAATTTTGACGGTCGAACCGCATTACACATACATGTACTACGAGGTAGACTGGAGTGTGCCATGGCTCTATTGTCTCGAGGAGCGGAGCACTCAGTGGGCGATAACGAAGGCAACACTCCCCTCCATTTGGCAGTAAAACAGACGAACATAACGATTGTTAAAGCGTTGATAGTGTTTGGGGCAGATTTGGAAGCGAAAAACAACGCCGGAAACACCCCCCGGCACACGGTCCCAACGGATATGTCGAACGGGACCTTCGATAAGATACTGTATGTTCTGCACGCTGTTGGAGCGCAAAGGTAAAACTGATAACTATTTTTAGTTAAACTTAGTGATTAGTTCAAAATGGTAATATTTTAGCGGATATTCCATTGATTGTTATTGTACTTTACAATCCCACCAAAAACATAAATGTAAAAAAATGTTGATCGGTTGTTTAGCGCGTATTACAAGTTTTTTGTATGGGGACACCACTTCTTTTTTACTTAACTTTATTTTTATATTTCTGTTATATAGCAGATATAATACATATATTGGGTAGTTTCAAAAATCAGCTTGTAACGGTTCCAACGCTACCATTATTTTTTTGAATAGGGACCCCCGTATTTTTTAACTTTTTTCATTTTTTGGTTTTTTTCCTACACATAATTACCGAGCTGGATTCCAAATTTCATCCGTCTAGGTCTTCAGTCAGTCAGTGCTAAAATTGACGACTTTTTGACCTTCATATCTTTATAGCCGTTTGCTTCATGAAATTTGGGCTTCTAGATGTCCTTATGGATATAATTAAACACATGTAGTTTTATGTGTTTACGTTAAGAGGTTTTGAGTTATAGAAGGGTCGAAAACGGCACCAAGTGGTTCGTGTAATATTACACTCGGCGCTGGCTAGCCAGTTCCTTTGCTTGAACTTGGCTTGACACACTGCCGCATGTCTAGATATAAAGATATTTATGAATTTAAACCTTAAAGTCATTTAGTTATTCAGTTGAATAATATATCTGGATTTTGTTAGCAACGTTTTAAATTGTCCAAAATTAATCTAGAATTTGAAGGATTCCTTTTCATTTACAAATCAAAAAGTTTTTTATATAAGAACATTTTTTACTTGTTTTAAAATCTTTTTTTTTTAACGATTGATTAAATTGTTCATTCAAATGTTAATTACAAACTTGAATCCTTATCCTGCAGAAATATATTTTTTTAATTTTGTGTTCTTTCTTAAACATTTATTAATTACTTCTACAGTCTACACCCACCAGTATAAATTATGCCTTGTCTCAAGAAATCAGCATTAAAGTTTTGTGCATTAAAAGAAAATTTAATGGCTATTTATTGCCCTATTTAATTTTGCCATATATGTAGTAAACATCATTACAGTTTTTTTAACCCTACAAAGATATCCTTATTTATTATTACTGAAAAGAACCATATGTCATTTCGACGTACCATAGATTCATATTTACGAATATATGGCCCTCTTATCGAATGTTGTGTATGTGCAAGGTTTTAGGTTGAGGTTAGGTTAGGTTGCCATCATATCGCATAAAGCAAGAGAGAAAAATATTTTACGAAATAGGCGGTTTATTTAAAGAATTATAATGAAAATTTATTTTTGAATTCAACAAATATACTATCAGATGTACATCGGACATATCGGGGTGCGGTCCGAGCTGCTCCCCCCGCGGCGAGTACAACGGCGTGCCGCCGCCGCCGGGCGTCGTGCACGCGCCCGCCAGGGAGATGGTCAGCGACATGCTCACCGCCGCTACCATGGCTAAGGCCGCTGCCATGGATGCCGAGCTGAAGCGGGGACGGTAAGCACTGCACCTGATTCAGTTTCAAGGTAGGGACATGCTCACCGCCGCCACCATGGCTAAGGCCGCTGCCATGGATGCCGAGCTGAAGCGGGGCTAAGCAATGCTTTCAATAACCTGTTTAGGTTTCAAGGTAGGAGGAGTATGGTTCAACTGAAGAAGTATCACCGCCACCTTCGAAGTATCCTTTAAAGAAGAGCGTGAAGTAGTTTATTTTTATATGATATTGAAGCAGCTAATGAGCATGCAGTCCACCTGATAGTAAGTGGCAACTGTCGCCCATGTACATCAGTGTTCAACCCCAGATAAGATCTATCTTACCTGAAGTTAGCTATAAACGTTTTGCGATTCCAAAGGACTAAGTTGGAACACTGATGTTTTAAGCGTGAGGCAGTTTTTACGTTTCGGTGAAAGGTGTGGTTGCCGACCGACTTTTACCGAATGCTATATGAGACGATTATCTTATTATCTAAAAATTATCTAGATTTTAAGGGAAGCTATAATTATATTTCGCTTTTAAGCGCCATATTTTGACAACCTGATTTTTAGGCGTCAAGTTGTAGAAACAAATGCAAAAATAATCTAGATTACAGAGGGAGCCATAATTGAATTTTTATATTTCTATTTTTAAACTTGCCTCGTGTCATAGTGCCGAGTGGACTGTGGACCTATTTTGAACTTTACAACAATATACGAACCTCCACCTAATACTATAATACTTGCCGTCTCTTGCCCTATATGAAGTTGTTTACACATGTGCATGGGCGGTAGTGACCATTTACCATGTATAACATGCTCGTTTACAATTAAACATCAATATTAATAAAAAAAAAATTAACTCTCCGGTTGTAGGTTTTCAAACATCTAGATAGACAGAATGATTTTACTATAATTAGTAACTTGGTTTATGGACACTGTTTATAACTATAGTATTAGTCAGATTATTTTCATGAATCCTATGACAATGTTTTTATAAACTTCGATAGTAATATCGAAATAAATGGCATATTGCTTTTCGAAATTATACTTCTTTTAGCGTTATATACCATATAAGTATTACATGCTTTTATAATCAAACATTTTCGATGAGAAATCCTATAAAGATTCCTTTATTGTCGTATGAATGTGGCATCATATACAGTTCTTTCCAAGAACAGTCCATAAAAACGGATAGATATATATTTTTATATAAAAGAGGATTTTTATGATTTCGTTACTTATGATAAAATTACATATTTATTTGTTTACATACATGCAATAATCTGTATTCTAGTCTCCTTTGCCTGGACGGAGGTGGCATCAAGGGCCTGGTGTTAGTGCAACTGCTTCTCAACCTGGAAGCAGCGGTTGGGGTGCCCATTATCCAATGTTTTGACTGGGTGGCGGGGACCAGTACTGGAGGTATCCTGGCTTTGGCGCTCGCGGGCGGCAAGAGCCTGCGTGAGTGCCAACGGTTGTACTTTCGGATGAAGGAATACGCGTTTGTTGGCATGCGGCCTTACCCTTCGGAGGCGTTGGAGGCCATCCTGCAGGACTGCTTGGGTTAGTGTTCCTTAGATCTTGCTTTAGGATCATTTGGTTTATTTAAGATCATTTGGATTATGAAGGTGGTAGAACTCTTTATGGTTCGACTCCGGAAGCACCACCGCCACACCTATTGTGTTCTGGTCTGAAGAGTGTGGTAAGAGAGACATACTTTTCCGAGGCATTCCATCTTAGTCCTCGAGGGTAGTAATGCATCTGTTGCTAACCTTAGGTGAGACTTTGATCTTATTTAGGGTTGATTACAGATGTCCATGGCTGGCAGTAGCCACTTACCATCAGGTGGGCAGTGGCTGTGTGATGTGGGTGTGCATGCTAGTTTGCTAGTTCCGTACTATAAAAAACAATGGTTTATCCTAATCCCTGTCGGCCCTGTGACTGGGTATTTGAGGATGACTGAATGCGGTCGTAAGTATGTGAACGTATCTCTCGGTGGCGGGTTATCCTGCTATGCAAGGTTATTCTGAACTGCCAAGTATTTGTTAGGCGTTGAATGAAGGTGTTTCGGCCTATTTATTTTAATCATAGAGTATTACGACTAAGTGGCTGGTACCAGCCAGAGGCATTCTGATGTTATGTGATATAGTTTTAATAAAAATAACGGATTATGAACAAAAAGAAAGAATTAGTATTTCCTATACATTAAGTCAATTTATTAACGGTAGGTACAAATTGTCGTGTTATTTATTATAATTATTTACTTTTAGTATTATTAGCTGTAACATGCGGTTTTACCGGTTACTAAATAAGAAAGAAAAACAAACAAACAGCGTGGCGTTATACAGTCTATAGCCTTCCACAATAAATGGACTATTCAACAAAAAGATATTTTTTCAATCCGAACCAGTAGTTCCTGAGAAGAGCGCGAAACAAACAATCTTCAGCTTTATAATATTAGTATAGATTTATTTCTAAATTCCCAGGTACCGATAAAGTAATGGCGGATATCGATCACCCGAAGGTGATGATCTTGGCGTTGCTGGCGGATAGAAAGCCTGTGGATTTGCATATATTTAGGAATTATCCATCTGCACAAGATATTCTCGACGAGTTCAATGGGACTATGAGTAAGTAAATATTATACCACTTTTATGTATATAAAAATGTACAATAAGTAAGACTAATTGTTAATTCAAGATAAGGAAGGAAAATAAACGTAAACGCTTTCTACACTCATAGCTCTACACTAGGATTTTCTCCTGTGTCGTGGGTGCCATGGACACACAAAGGCGAATGCGCAAACACCCAGACCCAGAACAGATATCTAAACTCATCATTCAGATGTCTGTCTGGCCGGGGATCGATCTGGAACCCACTGCGTGTCAGACCGGTATGCTGACCGCTCAGCCTCGCGGGTCGTCAAGTCGTCATATATTCATCCTATAAATTCAATTCAGTAGTTTTGGTTTAACGTGATCTCAAATATAGAGAAACAGACAGACAAAATTGCTTATCGTGTTGTAACTGTTAAATATAAAAATGGATCTTTTTTATCAGACTAAAGTAGCAAACGAGCACGCAGTATACGTGATGGTAGGTGGCTACTGCCGTCCATGGATATCTGTAATCAACCCTAGGTAAAATCAAAGTGTCACCAAAAGATAGCAAATAGTGTAGAATATCTATATTCATGCGCGTGAGTATATTCACTGGTTGAATCAGTGAAATTCAACTGATCCATTTTTCAGAAGTGAGCACTCAAAATTTTGCTAATAATCAAATAATTCGTGACTAATTCTAAAAATAATTAATTATTTGAAATTATGGACTTATTCGAAATAATTCGATTTTTTTCGAATTATTCGGGAACTTTCGAATAATTCGATCGAAAATTCGAATCATTCGATTCAAGTTCCGAATCGAATAATAATATTCGATCCGGAACGAATCATTCGTGAGTTCGAATCATTCGCACACCTCTATCCCTGATACATACATAGGGTCGAAAATATATAAAAGTGTGATTGTCGGGCAGGTCCGCGCGCGGAGGCGGGCGACGCGGCGGGGG
>MOOZ01000093.1:641349-654793 GCA_002930495.1 Cecropterus lyciades | reverse complement strand
TGGGGCTATGAATGTAAAAAGCGTTTATGTTTATGTTTACTACATGGGCAACACTTTAAATCGATATCGTGGTTGCCGGCTCACTTATATTAGGCGACCACCTTAGGCCTCAGGAGTAACAACGCATCTGTGACCGACTTCAGATAGAACCCCTGTTCTATATGAAGTTGCTTACAGATGTCCATGGGTGGCGGTAATCACTTACCATCAGGTGGACTGCATGCTCGTTTGGTACTTCAGTCTAACAAAAGGAAAACGTTGCAGGTATTTAGACGGTGGGTTGATGGGCAACAATCCGACGCTGGACGCCCTCACCGAGCTGGCGGAGTTACGCCTGGCGTTGGAGGGCACTGGCCAGATGGAGGAAGCTAAGAAGACTTACTTGAAAGTCGTCGTTTCCTGTGGAACTGGTATGGTTTGGTTTAGCCTGACGTATCTCTGCCTTAATCTTTTACTTATTTTTTCTTTAACTGTAGAAGACGAATACTGCCTAACATGATGATGGTCCGCCTAATATTTTCATTATTAAAAACTACTAAAAAGTATTTTGACTTTTCAATTCTTCCTATATTTGTTAAATTTCTCCTGTGACCAATTTTTTTAATGACTAGATCTGTAACTTTTTGAATTGCTTAACACAATTTTCATGGATTTTTTTAATAAAAAAACATATTATTTCCCGAAGTTGCGCCTTAAATTTGACAATGTATAATTAGTCTTTGTGTTCAAAAATTAATAATCAACCAAATAAAATGACTAACTCTTTACTGAATTGTATTTTAATTCTTTAATTACAGGAATGCCTCCAGTGACGAAATTGAAAGACTTTGACGTGTTTAAACCGGAGAGCCTTTGGGATACGGCGCGCTTGGCTCTTGGATTAACTGCGATAGGCAATCTTTTGGTCGATCAGGTAAGAGAGCAAAGACTATGCGTATAATAACTAACCCCCTAACTAACTAATAATGCCCTCCTCTTCCAGTTAATGCAGAGGGACGGTATTTTGTTATAACACTAATGTACGTCTTCTTCCCTTAGCGAGCGCAGACAGACGCATCGGTCATGCTAACTTGTTTTCAAAGTCGGCGATGCTTTGGTGTTGCAAGTGTCCGTAGGTGACGGTGACTTTCATTAAATAGGTCATCTACCTTATCTTTAGGTTTATTTCTAAAAGAATCTTCGGCAGGTAGGCGCGTGACCCTATATATATATACTATACCATACGATAATATTACTAACTCGAAAGTTCGAATTGTTCGATAAGAATTGCTAAGATTTTCGATTTTTTTTTTTAGAATTCGTCGAGATTTATTTTATTATTTGCAAATTTTTTAGTGTTTTCTCTCTGAAAATGAATCAGTCTGGTGAAAATGAATGAACGAGAATTCCACTGAATGACCAATGAAATTCAAGTTGGAAAGAATAATAATCCAGTGATATTTCAATAATCCGCGAATTGTACGAGTTATCCGAATATTTGCGAATTATTCGAAATTTTTCAAATAAGTCGATTTTTTTAGATTTATTCGTCAAATTCCGGATAATTGATTTCGAATCTACAAATTATCCGATTCGAATATTATTCGATTCGAATATTACTATTCGATTCGAATTTGAATCGAATATTAACATTCGATACGAACGATATTCGCATAACCCATTTATTTTTAATTTTTAAAAACATCACCCTCCTCCCTCCTCGGTCGCGTAAAACCGTACTCTGTCGTAGGCGACGCAATCGGACGGTCGCGTGGTGGAGCGCGCGCGCGCGTGGTGCGCGGCGCTGGGCGCGCCGTACTACCGGTTCGCGCCGCGGCTCTCGCGCGACGTGGCCATGGACGAGCGCGCCGACGACTGCCTCGTGGCCGCGCTCTGGGACGCGCAGGCCTACATGCGGGACCAGCGGGACCGCGTCAACGAGCTCGCGCAGCTGCTCAGAGGTGAGCGGACTTCCGTCCTACTAGACTGTGCGATGTGTTTATCGGTCTACATGAGCGGCCGCCGGGACCGGGTCGACGAGCTCGCGCAGCCGCTTATTGGTGAGCGTTTATATTATTTTATGCGACTGCTTGATGCAGGTGTAGAGCTCTCTGCTCTTTTTACTGTTTTACTAGCGTATCTCTTTATGGACGAGTTGTTTATTACATACGCCAGCGATACAGAAATAATGATTAAACATTTTTAAGGTTTTTAATCAAATACAAATGTTACAAATTTTAATTAAATCTAAAATAAGTATAACCGACATGAATTAAAACCAACTAACCAACAGCAGTGCTGACTTCCTATCTTTACTGCTAAAGGCGAATACATAATAGGCGCGTGCATTAGTGTATGTAAATGTGTATGTGTGTGCGTGTGCGCTTATATGTACGTGCCTGGTAGTGACTATAGATGTATCTACATAGCATATGAATATGAATGTATGCTTACATACATACATGCCTAAGCATATACTTGCACTCGTATGTGAATGCTATTCACGTGTACGTTAGTATTGTATGTATAATACGTTTGAGTCTACGGAGGGACATAGGCTCTCCCTCTGCGTGTTCTACCGGCTTTACAATGGTGAGTTTTCACAGGAACTTTTTGATTTGGTGCCTACGTCACCTTTTTTCCACCGCACCACTCGCCGAAGGATGAAGTTCCATCCACACCAAGTGGACTCGTGGCGGTTCTCCACGGTTCGGTTTGCACCTTCGTTTTCGCCACCGACGTGTAACATTTAGAATGAGGTTCCTCCTGAGGTATTCCTGGAGCCATAGCGCTCCAGGAATATGGCGCTCTTCAAAAAAGGTGTGAAAAGAGCTCTCCTTCAAAGCCGGCGATGCGTTGGCGACTCCCCTGGTGTTGCATATGTCCATAGGCAACGGTGACTACTTTCCACCAGGTAGCCAGTCTGCCGTATCGTAAGGTAGTTATAAAAAAATGAGTAATTAATTAATCCCTCCAATTATTAGCGTATCGTATTTAATTTATATTTATAAGTATTATACATTTTTTTTCTTTATTTTCAGATGACATTAAGAAGAAATAGATGCAAATAGGTCCATTCGTTCAACTAGTTAATCTCAATCGTTTAACTTAAATGCGCTTATACTGTGTACTTCATCTCATATTATGAAAGGTATACTGTAGCTCGGGTATATAGTAGGTATAGTGAGAGATTTATATGTACTATGTAGTTATTGGTGTTTCTTTTTAACTATACTGGATGCGAATTTATTTAATTGTTTCTTCGTTTTTGTTTGAAATTTTTGTACACGTTGCCAAAATTTGAGTTTGATAAAAAAAAAAAACATTTTTTGAAATCAACCCGCAGTGATTTTCTTGGCAACGTGTTTGAACTGAAACCCGTTGAGCGGGTTACAAAATTTGACAATTCACAATTTATTTTAATGTTTAAGGGTGTACTTGTATTGTAAGTTATTTCAGTTTTATTTCTTTATACAATGGTAATCTATACCAATGGGTATATTTAATATATTTTGTTAAGTGACAGCCATTGAAAATTACTAAATTAAAGGGCGTTAACTGATTTTGAGGTTATTTGCTTCTGTGAGTATTAATTGAAATTTGAGATTTACTTGACTTTTAATGTTGACTTCTTTATTAAATTATCAATACTGAGTGCTACGAAAAAGATAAATAAAATCCTATTAAGCTTTATTGACTAAATTTACGAGATAAATATTTGAAAAATCTATTTATTATAACGTGATAAAGATTTAATGGGAATGATTGATAAATAGTATGTAGATACACTGAGGTACTGATATAGTTGATTTAAATGTATATTTTCGAACAATTACTGTACCTGTGCAATAATTCCATAGAAATGTTTAGTTATAGTTGTTTATTCCGTTACATTATGTATATACTTTGTTGTACACAAATATTTGTTTATATAATGAAAAAATCCCTAAAATATTAATTACGTTTTAGTAGTTTGAGTGTTATAAACATTTATTGTTTGAAAAGAATCATATTGATTTAATTTGTTCCAATTTACCTAAAGAGTCGATATAGTAGACATAATATTTTTTATTTTATTTATACATAATAAATTATTAGAAATTATCATTATTCTTCTGTGATGCATAAATAATACAATATTTGAGATTTGCATAATTTATATATAGCGTATATTACGTATTTAAATATTTGTTGTTGGGAGTGAATTTAAGAAACGTTAGACGGAGTCCATCTACATCAAAAATGCTTACGCTTGCGTTCATAAAATATATCATTAGTAGCATCTGTATGGCAGATTTCATTTGACAGACGTATAACCGCCTATCAAATTCAGTTTTGTTCGTTCGTTTCGTTCCACGCATCATTTCGTTCGATCTTACGCTATCATGCTATTTTAGTTAATGTATAGTCGCTACATTTTAAGAACAATCATTTGACACGTATGAGTTAAAAAGATGTATGTAAAATATACGCACTATAGCGTTTAATTAATTGAAATTTGCAAGCGGGGAAGATGTTGTACATGTCTTATTCATATGGAGATAATATTTATGTATATAATTTATTGAAATTATTAACTGTTAAACTATTATTTTGACCTTACTCTCCTTTATAACTAGCTCGTAGAACGTTTATGATTAAATATCAGAAAAAAACATTAATTAAATAATATATTACTATCGATGTTTGTTCAATTTTAAGCTTAACGTATATGGTATGAAGTATTTATTACACTGTGTTAATTATTTTAACTAATTTAGTTTCTCGGAATATTGAAAAAATATGTTTTAGTATGAATTTTATTAACATAATTTATGTGCATTGTTTTTAAATTATTGACGTCAAATGCTAACCTACTTTTTGTATGAGTACTTATTTATTATTATGAAATGTATAATCCAAATTTAATAAGTTTGTCGTTGTTTATGTGTATAAAGGTTATATTTGAACGATGTCTATGAAAATGTAATTATAAAATTTAATATAAAATTTGGGTAGGTACACTATCAATTATGGAATATAATGTTGACAGAAAATGACTTTGCTTTCGTTGAAATATTTATATGACAGGGGAGGCCAGAATTTATTAATATTTAAAAATACGTAAACACTTTATTTATCAATTGTATTATATCAATATTTTGGCGACTAACAATAACAGTGTTTTCCTTCATCGTTACATATACATTAGTATTATCTTCATGTATATTTTAAAATTGAAGTGTCTACCTTGTAATAATTGAATCGGAAGTTTTGTCAAAACTTTCGGGCATGTACTAATCTGGATGTATTTCTGTTTCAAATAAGTTTCAAATGTATAAAATTACCTACGTCTACTAAATATGTCTAATATCGAATGTAAAAAAAAAAAAATTATATTTTTATAGTTATGCAAAATTTCCTTTCGGTACGATCCAAAGCTTTCTCAATTGATGTGCAAGGTAGACCTTCATGAGGACCTGCATAGATATTATACCATGTTATGACATGTAATAATAAGGCTATTTTCCATTCGTTGCGGTCACACAATACCGAAGACTGTCAGTCATGTGTAAGATGTAAGTAGTTTGTGGTAAATGTTCATTAGAGTTCCGTCTTTCAGTAACTTAGGGGACTTCCATTAATTACGTGAGACAATTTTAACCCCCTTTGGTGTGATTTCATGTTATTTGATTAAATCTCCTTCATCCCACAATCACGAGAGATTTTTAAAATGTGAGTTTCTAGTATAAGTGCGTTGGAATTATTTAAGTGAAAAAAATCTCAATACTTTTATTTACGACTAGTATTTAAGATTGCTCCGAATCTAGAGATGGAATTAGAATTTATACAATTCAATACTTACATCGTCATTAATGCCATTCATAGTTACTGTAACTCGTTTAATAATTTGTGTACGGTTTGGCCATAAATTAGTAAAGAATCATATTTTACTTAATTTAAAGCTATTTTCTCGTAACTTTTCTCTGTTTCTAGCGGAAAAAATATTCGTGATATTTGGCGAGACCCCCCCTAGTTCCAAAATAAGATTAGATGAGATTTAACTCGACCCCCCTTGAATACCTCACGTAATTAATGGATGCCTCTTAAGAGAATCGTCGATGGATTGAGCAATAAACCAGTACTTAGTTATATGATCTAAATAGGCCACATCCATGACATACACAGGCGTTCAAAATTGGCAGCTGTTTACATCGTTAGCTACATCACTGACTGATTGTGATAACACGTATTGTGTCTAAAGCAAAATAAATATGGTTTAAAGGAATGTGACTTTTATTTTAATAATACAACAATCATTTTGCAAAGCACTTTATTTTTATATTAAAACATTTATTTAACACTAATGCTTATATACCAAGACTCAATAATATCACATTTCTGATGTGGATATTATCAATCCACGACTATTCTAGTTATAATAAAAAGTTTTATCTAAATTTTTCTAAGTCCAAATTTAAGTACCAATGAGGGTTCAGACGGGAATAAATAAGTCTATGTTATAGTGCCTCAATTAAGTTGGTAAGGAATACTTATTGCCTCAGTTTCTGATAGTTCAATGAAAATTAATGTGAGAAAGGTTACAAATTACGACATACGAGCATCATCATAGTTGCGATTTGCAAGCGTACTTCTAGTGAGACGACGCACACGCAACGGGACCGCTGCGAGTCGTAATAGACCGACTCATTAAAAAAACGGCATATGGGCAAACTAACCGTAAGTGCTCAAAGTTGGCGCGAGCTACATTACAGGCTTAAGCATCTTATTATTGGAACACACTTAATATTTCATTTTAAGGCAACATAACATCAAAACCAGTGGCTAAATATAAACTATACACAATATTATAAAATTTGGAGTAAGTAAGTACAATATTAAGTTTTCTCGTGAGATTCTATAATAAAGTACAAAAGAAAAAAAACTCGCTTGTAAAAATTATAAAGTACAGTAGGTAACATAATAAAGTACAAAAGAAAAAAAACTCGCTTGTAAAAATTACAGTAACAACATCTTAAAAGATAATTGAAATTTAGCGCCCTCTATGGCTCAATGGCTAACTGTCAAACTGACAACTCAATATTTATATTTTTTAATGTTTTTGCGGTTTTGGCTTTAACGCCTTTAAACCTAACTTTATTAATTCGCGGCCATCTTTTCGACTCTGTACACAACCGACAACTCAATATGGTCGTCCCGCACCAAAGACAAATAGGCTAATGGCAAGCGCGCTAACTATTTTGCCATTGATACCCTCGGTGCCATTTTGTCTACATAATGTGATGCAACAAAACGACCAACGAGACCGATATCCATAATTTCTATTGTAGTTATTGTAAAATTATGAATCAGACACTATATTTATTATTAAATATATTTTATATTATATCGGTATAAGTTATATTGTTTAGTCTATGTTATAAAGTGAATTTGTAATTTATTAAAGGAAACAGCAGTCTCATTAGGAATATTGTGGCACCATAACATTAAGTTTTTAATTGAAAATATATTCAAATCTTTCAAGTATGTAAATTATCCTGACAACTCAGTCACTCCACCGTGGCAAGTTTACCAAGCGAGTTTTAATAATACGATTTTCCGAGGTACTTCGTCGAGCAAAATTTAGAATGATAGGAACGTAAATACTTAAACTACTTAAGCCAAAATTAGCGCGCTCAATCACTATAAGTTATTCTACAACTATTTAGAAACGAGGCACCGAATTATTAAATTAAAACAACCTTACACGCTTCACTGAGAATGTATATCTAAATAAATGGAACACTGCACGTTTTCCACAAACGAGTGCCTCAAGTAATTGCTAAGAATTAATTGCATACCAAAAAAATAATTTGAAAAGTAAATTAATTTTCACAACAAAATTATAATGACAAAACTTTTTGTGTTGTATTTTAATTGAGGATATGATTTTAACAAGTATTCATCAATATAAATATATGAATTACTTATATGAAATAAATGATATTATAAATACTTATAGCCATCCATGTGCCAAGTATTTATTGTGTATATATACCGATTTAACCTCGGAAATCCGGTTGGCAATCAAATTTGTAGAAAACGTGAAGTGTCGTACGCTCACTCAAGTTACTTCTAAGAAGTCTTTTAAGTAATCCCTAGTTGATTTACAATTAATACTGCAAGAGCAACATTAAGAATGGAAAAAAAATAAGTATATGTTATACCGATTAGGTATATAAACGAATTGTATGTCACATTTAGATGCAGTATTTCTCATTAATCTACTAGGGACATAGCAGTGATGGATGCACTAACTAAAGTAATGGTAATTAAAATGATTTGAACACAATCGAGGAACAGAATAATTCTTAAACAGGAGAGATAATTTTATAACCAAAATCAAAAATTATTACGCACAAATAAAAAAGACCTTGTTTCTTATATACTTCGGTATTTTTGCAAAATTTCAGTGTAATAATCAATTTGTCTCTATGATATTTCTGGCTTTTAGTTTATATAATTATCTCTGCGTTAAAACATGTCGACATTAAATGAAACAAACAAAAGTTAATTGTATGTCCATAATGATAAAATATTTCTAAACGTGTTTAAAACCATGAGGTATTTGTGCTCTACAGAAGAAAAATTTAAATAAACTAAGAAACTGGTAATAAAATAATTATTATAATTTAATTAAAATAATTAATTTATAGGAATAAGGTATAGAATCAGGAACGAATTAGAAACAAAATATCATTAAAAAACAAAATTCGAGAACGTAAGTAATTTAAATATTAACTGTAAAAAATAATCAAAATGTAAGGTTTCTAAGATTGAATATTCATCTGTTTTGTGAGTAAAAATCTTTTGTTTATACTTTATATAGTACTGATGTGATTCTTAGTTAACTTGGATCAAACGCCAAAATAGTTCAAAGTTAATATTTGTTAATATATGTTTTCGAGCCAAATTATCTATGTAAAATGTCACATTTTGAATTCTCAATAATAGATACTAACATGGTAACTAACTGGAAATCATAAAACTGAAAACGGCTACTTCAGCTTGTAAACTAAACGTATAAATGCTGACATATTTTTGAAATCATTCAATGTAGCCAGTAAATAAATAACTTTGGCACTCGCTTTTCATAAATATTAAATATTAGTGGCAAACAAAAGTGACATTATACCAACATTTTATTAAAAAAAGTTTTATTCTAAAAATATATATTAAGACTACAAAAGGAAGTCCAACTATGACAGTTACCCTAAAAGACCTAAGATATAAAATCAAAGAAAAACTATTTAAAAGGGTATAACATACTGTACAGAAAAATACCTAAAATCGCTTTTACTAAGCTTTACAGATAATAACTTTTTTGTATAATGTCATTTTTCTTTTTCATTGTGCTGTTATAGTCAAACGATGATAAGTAGTGCGATGATGACATAGCCCAAAAAAACTATAGCCAACCAGAGATAACGAAGGATTTGTCTATGGACAGACTAACCATTGATCTGATTGGCGACCATTTCAAGCTACAAACAAGCTTATTTCATTAGAAATATTTCTTACAGCAATAAAAGGCACCGTGTGGTTATAAAAAGAAGTATCAATAACCAGCATAGTTTACGTCTTTGATCCGATCCGAGGCCTAATCACGAGCGACATGGCATCTAAAACGCAACTGTAACTAACAATTAAGATAGCCTTGGAGTATAAATATTGAACATTCGAACAAATGCCCTCTTTCATTAAATCCAACAAGGAATCTGACGATCTTTATAACATAATCGTCAGTACGTATGTAGTGAACGTCTAACTTATGAACGACTTGATCGATTGAGGTCATAACAATATCACTCTTAAAAACCGAAACGATGATTTATAACTGTGCTAGAATTCGATAGGCAGCACTGTGGTCATATCAATTCAAATTTTCTTAACCTGAAGCAAGACATCATTTATATGAAATTAAATACATTGCGCCATCTAACGGAAAGGGCGAACTATTGTTGTATATAAGGATCATATTTTTGGAAATGGGAATTTATATTATTAAGCGAAGCAATCGTTCATATGATATGCGTTATTATTATATTCAAACACAGGCACATACGTATGTAGAATAGGTACATGTGCCAATATTTATTTCCTCAATGCCATGGTAACTGTTTTAGACAGTTTGTTCTAGAACAAATTCTGGTTCACCAAGACCCATACTCAATGGCCATACCTTCAAAAACCACTTACAATTAAATCACCTAAAATCTAGTTCGCTTGCACTCAGATTTTAAGCAATCTACGCATCTTTCTCACGCATCGGTGATAAAATAAGGTCACATTGTAATTTTTATTTTACTATTAAATTTATAATATTTAAGTTCCATTTAATAATAACAACGACTGCGGTTTACGGATGAATAATTAATAATTTTCATCTCTTCATCGATAACTTTCATCTCTTCATTACATATAACAGTTTTGAATGCAATTTTACAAGGAGTCGCAACATTATTTTTGAAAATAATCTGCGTTAAAGCAGAATACAATGTGACCTTTATCACCCGCCATATCTGAATGCACACGCGGCCCTTAGATTAATGTAATCATCAGGCTCCCCTACATCGAATATCACAATAGTAAACCTTTGGACTGTACAACCAATATGACTTTGGACAATACCCATGCACAAAGTACGTTACACTGAATGGGATATGATATACATAAGCTTCTACTAATCCAGTAGCATGGTGCGTGGGACAGGAAGTTAATGGTTTAGTAAAAGTCTTCCGAATTCTCCATGTTGGCTATTAAGTTCTTCTTTTCTTCCTTACCTGGTTTCGTGTCTAATAATGTCGGTCTTATTGTGTTCCTCGGTTCAAAACATGGCTGAAACAAATAATAAAATGAAGTCAAAAACGTCGTTTTTTAAAAAGATGTGTAGAGTATTCGTTTATTTGCAAAAACACATTTCATTTTTGTACTCGTATTTGCAAAATTATAGTTTAGAGAAATGAATAATAGACATTTCTGTATATTATTATTTGTATCATAATTGAAATTTAACGTTTCTCACACTCATCACCAGTTAATTCTCATTCAATAATTAAGTATTTCACCTCAAAGACCCAAAATAATTTCACATTTTTGACATAAGTATCTTCTTCCATATTTTTTAAATGTCGCTCCTTTAAAATTACAATGACTTAAGTGAATATATAATGCATTCGAAAAAATATTTAAACTGTATTTTCTACCTTCATTTCCCGAAAATGAAACCAAACAAGAATCAATTTTATCTTTTGTAAATACTTGTCTATCTGCATAGCTCAGTCGGACGACTTTTTGCACTTACGTCATAGTAATTCCATAGGTGCAAAGTTTGTAAGACCTATTTACAAAAGTAGTACATTACTATTAATTCGCTAGTTAAAGATACTGAGTTATTTAATGCATGCCAAAGCTACACTTGTGTTTGTTAAAATATTCTATTTCTCCTTCGTGTTAGTTGCAGTGCTCCCTTACCATGCAGGGAAAGCTTACTCTGAAAATTGAGAACCTTTGCATTTCCCGAGCTATTCAACCTTCATTGAGAGCCTGTTCAATTCTATTTACCTGTGTGAAAATTATTGATGGGTTAATTATATCCATCGAATAACATTACGCATTCCGTTAAACTGGGAGGTGCGCCAAAAACGTGTTATTTTTAAGCAATTTCTAAAAGGGAGAGGTTCTCGATTCTTTTTGTTATATACACTACAACTATATCTAAATTGTAGTGAAGCGTGTGTATAACGACTACGTATTAAACTATCCTTATTTGCAAAGTAAGGAAATATGAAAAGGAAGTTTTTAAATTTTATGTCTGCAAGTAGCTAGTAAAACAAGATTTATTTCTATTTAAAGATGACACTACACGAATTGTTATAGATTTTGTACAACTCGAAAATATCTAGGATTCCAGAGTAGAAAATAAAGAATCTAAATGTGGGACTATGAACTCTTACCACACTAGCAAATAGGCCGAAATTCATGTATGCTAATGCGTGCCCAAACATACGCCATTGAGGAAATTATAAATACGTTTGTTTTAAAAGTAATACCGAAACCGGTCATTGCTCTTTATCGTTAACACTTTCATTATGCAAATAAATATAATATATGTATTCTATGCCAGTACGTAAGTAATAAACATCAGGGTTTCTCAAACGTATAATTTTATGTGCCCCTATTCTATTTAAGGCCCTTGCAAAAATTAGATTATTTTTATTATTTTTTTTAAGTATAAAAGATTTATTGTGTGTGTGTGTGTGTGCGCGCGTGCGTGTGTGCGTGTGTTTGTGTAAATGTGTTTGAGTTCAAATATAGGAGAGGACTGTTAAGCGATTGTATGTATGAGGTATGATTTTTTTTTAGGTCATAGGTATTAAGATAATATATTTTAATGAAATTATTTACCTTTTTGTATATATAAGCGGATTGCTTATTGTACTGTCGAGTAGCAAATTTACTTTTAACAGTGTATGTTTCTATGTTTATTCTTTTTGTTCTGGTATTTATATCTATAGTGATTGTTTTATGTCTATTTAGTATTAGTTGTTATATATATAGTATTCTCACACTCAGTAAATTGCTTATGGAGTATAGCTCTTTTGTAGGGAATCGATAAGGTTTACAATACATTAAAACAACATAAGATGTACCTACGAGTTCATTCATACAAGTAATAGATATGTGTGAATAAAAACTATGGGTGTACTTATTTATTATTGGAAATTGAGTTGATATTCAAAGAAATTTTGCTTAATGTTTATCTTATTCCAAAACAGAGTTAAAGAGCCACTATAAAATTTTACGCCATACTAGTATATACTACTGGCATACCCTAATGTACACTAAGGTACGTGTACCCCAATACGGTATGTACGTGTACGGTAGGTACGTGTACCGTGTACGTATTCCACTTTGAGAAAAACTGTAACACTTAATGTGCAGGTTTTAATTATAAAGCTACTTGTCTATAATTTGTCCTTGACTTATCAGTATAAAAGCAATCACGTGCCCATAATAAATACTTAAGTACATTTAAATTAGACAACCGTATCTTATCAGACGTGAAATTCTTGAGATATGTTTTTTCACATGTCGTTTATGTATTAATTAATATGAAGTGGGTCGACGTCTAGTACGTTTTTTGGAGTTCCCTCGACGTATTCTGACATCTGCCGTTTTTTTGTATTACAATGCAGATTTGTTGAATGTATGTTTAAACCCAATTCGTGCAGTGGTACATAGATGAGATTCGTAAGATTGGGAAGGTGATTTTCTAACATAAAATATATCAGCAGTCTAAATAAATGATAACGTTTTTATACTACGGAATTAGACGCTCGAATGCGAATGCAGGATGGGCGTATATAATTAAGGGTTTTTTTATATTATAAGATAGATAGATAGATAGATAGATAAAACATTT
>MOOZ01000093.1:595782-613513 GCA_002930495.1 Cecropterus lyciades | reverse complement strand
ATTTTTTTGTAGTATGTTGATTTTTTGCTTGAAAGAAAAATAAATTAAATTTATTGCATGGCAAGTATTATGAATAATTGCAATATTTCTAAAATATAGTTTTAATTAGCCAATGCACCAATGCGGTAATTCTAATCAAGAGTAAACTACAATCTTAATCAAAATTGTAGTTTCCTCTTGGTTAGAATTACTACAGTAGAGCTACATTGGTGTAAAAATCTGTAAGTTTCTTAAGTTCTTAGGACTGTATTGCTGTAATGTTCCTCTAACAGATTGTTGTATTTAGTTTAGTCTAACAGATTGTGTATGTAGTCTTTAATAAATTCCAGCCTATTCATGGTAATACTAAATATTAAAATCTAATTATAATGAAACATAACAGTATTAATGAAGTAGTCTGATACAGATGAATAAAGGTAATTAATTAATTATATCTTTGGATAAAGTCGTCAATAACATTAAAATAATTCAATAAACTTTAAATTGACTTTCCAAATATTTTGGTCTTAGGTACGTAGTGATTAACGACGATGATAATACTTGGTGTTTAACGATGTAACTGCTTTGACGACCCACGTGATGGAGCGGTCATATCGGTCTGACACGCAGTGGGTCCCGGGTTCGATCCTCAGCCAGGCAGACATCTGAATGTTGAGTTTAGTTTTCTGTTCTGGGTCTGGGTGTTTGTGTATTATTTATATGGCCATGGCACCCACGACACAAGAGAAAATACTAATGTGGGGCTATGAGTGTAGAAAGCGTTTAAAACTGCAGTGGTCGCAGGGTTTTGACTTTAAATCAATGCAATGTTATCCAGATTGAACTCGTTCGATTTGTCAAATAAGCTGCGGGGCAAAATGGGACAATTGTCTCAAAATGGAACAATCCCATTAAAACGGTCGGTGTGGTCACCTTATCGTAATGATAATTTATCTTTAAAAATAAGAAGAACCAAACTTTTAGAATAACTTTTCTTTTGTGAATAGCATGAGAGTTTGAAGTAGATTATAGCTTCAGAAGAATACTACTCTTCGACAGATAGATAGATAATGATTAAAAATTGTATATATAAAACAATATACCTAAAGTGTATGTGTATCAAAATTAAACATTTGTATCTTTCTAAAATACACACATACAATCAAATAAAGTTGTAGCAAATAAAGCAGGTAATCTACGTTTGAAATGAATCAAATATATTTTCTTATCTTTTAAGCTCACGGTTGTTTATAGGAATCATAAACATACAAACCATTATTTTATGGTCATTTTTATATATGTATAAGTTGATATAATAATATAAATTGACGTCAGAGTAGGGTAAAAGGAAACATTGTGTGAAATATTTGAGTTGTTTCTCTTAGAATGAAAAGGGTTTAGGGTAGGGCAACATGCGGCTCGCGAGCCACATAGGGCTCTTTGAATGGGAAGCTGCTTTTTGGTTACATACGCAATAATAAAATTGGCATAAACAAGCTATTAATTGTTGGCATAAAAAAACAATCTTTAAAAACTTTGAATTTTTTAAAATTATAATTGTTAACTATCTCTGGTTTCGGGTAAATTCCAGCAGACTAGCCTTTGCGGATACAACTTTAGTCTTTTTTTATTAATTGTCTTATTTAATTGGTACTTTATCAAAATAAAAATCTAAACAGATAAACATGTCATGATATTGTCGATATCAAAAACCGGATATCCGGTCACGAGCCAGATATTGTGTAGGAAGCAAACACTTCCACATAATCCGTGCAACCGTTTGTCAGAGTCACTCATGACCGTGGTCAGTACATTGAACTGAAAAGGTAGGAAGTGAGAAATAAAATTATATTGCGTTTATTATAATTGTCAATTTTTTAAACTTTGTCAAGGTTCAAATTTGTGTTACAAGTATCTGAGAATTAACATTTGAATTGAAGGTGTACACGGCTACGCACTACACCTGCTACCATGGAATGTCGCGTTGCATCGTTCGCCAAGGTTAAGTCGGATTTGAGTAGTACGGGTTCCGTAGATTATCGCATTATATTTACAAATATATATGGATATATAGCAATTAAATGTGTATAAATATTAAGCAAGTATATAGTTTAAAAATATGTTTTTTTTTTGTATTATAGATATAGTGAATATAATTTAGAAAAATCATTACGATGAATTAACGTCGGTGGATGACGGCTTTAGTTTTTATTAAGGTTGTATTACGAACACTGTGATTGGAAACTAATACCTAAGTGTAAATATATCACTAAACGTTGGGGGTTTAAGCAAAAGTGCAATCGACTTCTATATGACATATAAAAAAGCCGGTTTGGTACAAGGCTTTGAATTTGGCACTTACTCGTATGTCGGACACAGTTTGCATTGTGATTTGGCAAAAATGTAATATGCTAAATCTATATTATGAAACAATGAGCTAAATATTGAATACTATTTTTAGTAAAATAGTCATAGTTGTTGTTTCGATGTATGCTTAAAACAATATTATTCGTTGGCAGAAAAATTAAACATATTAGTATTACGATACATGGTGAACGACGACTGGTGGCTATACCTACAGCGAATGGGTGCTATTTACAAGTTCCCTCAAAGTTAAAAGCTCTACTTATAAGTTTTATTTTTCATTTCAAAGCTTCTATAGGCGCGTAAGACAACTGTTGGTAGTGGAGTATGGTTTTGCGTGAGCTACATGCTAATATATATTTATTTTATGAATGGAATTGAATGAAACGAGACCGACACGCATTCGTCGTTTTTTTTGGAGTGTAGGTACTTTACAATCTCACTGAGTCCTTATGACTGACATTTTGTATGTACTATTTACGGTAGAGTTATTGATGACTTTCCGATAGAGCGAAAACAATAGCGTAAAAATAACGGTCTGATAAAAAACCCTTTCAGGTAGTTTACACCAGATACCTTAATAGTTAGTAAACTGTCACAATTGAGAGCTAAATAATATTCTTGGTCGGGAGTTCTTTTAACAGAAGAAACCAATGCGAAGCATTTAAAGTTGCAAGTCGTAAAATTGTAAACAAACACGCGGAACTATCATCTTTATTATATGTTTAGACTTGAATATTATGACTTAAGTATTTAGTGTAACGAGGTCATTGTTTTATTTGTGACTAGCAGTGCCCATCGGATTCATTGACGTTTAAAATAATGTTACAAAAGTTTCAATTGCAATGACTTTTGTCAGAGTATAGATAGATTTTAATAAAATAAAAGCTAGCCTTTAGCTTTGCCGTTGCGTTACTTTAGCCTTGAAATGCGGACTTTAAATATGTTAAATAATTTTTTTATCGGTATTAAATCGGTAGTTTTAGTTAAATGCAATTTCAGACATACCAACAAACAGACAGGCACTAATTATAAAAATTGTAGAAATAGTCATTATTACTTAATTTTAGTCTTCACGAGACACGGAGAACGTTTTTAAATCTTTTTTTAATAATCTGTAACTGCAACCAGCTTTTCGTTTAAGCTTGCTAGTTAGGTATTTAGATTCGATATGAGACGCTATTCTTCAGTCGTGGACTGTCGTTTACTGTGAGCAGGGCAGGCTCTACCGCTACGGAGCTACCGTTCCAAGCGTCAAGTCCCAGTGGGCGTCTCCAGAAACTCTTTGTTTCTTTTTATTTCTTGTAAGAAAATCTTTAACATCCAACTTGCGCTCCAGAGTGGCACATTTAAGAAGAATATTAAGATTGCAACCAATTTTTTTTTGGTCGCCAAATTGCATACACAGGTGTCGAAGATTATTTAAAGTATAGGGGGGCGTCATAATTGAATCGCGCTCCATGCTAAAACCTGCCTCGGACTCGCATTGACTGTAAGCATCATTAAAAGTTTAAAATCACTCAGCTTAAGGTCACTCAGCGCGCTATGTAGTGAGCTATTCCTGGTATTGGCAAGCTATATCGTTCGCAGGACATACAACCGGGTTTAAGTGTCCTCAAATGGAGATCACCTGGGCATAAGCCGTACCGGTCGACCGGTGTGATGACCTAAATAAGACGGCGGGTAACTGCTGGAATTATTGGTTCAGGAACGGCCAGAGTGGCGCAGGTTATAGGAGGAATATTTCAGACAATGGACTTTTAAAAATGGATAGATAGTTAGTTATCTAACGAGAGGAAATGGGAATCCACGTCATTTTCTTAGGTACCTATCTTAGCTGCGACTTCATCTGTTAGCAATTTTTAAAAAGCCCTTTCAATAACATACCAGAGAAAACATTGTGAAAAACGGTCTTATTATGAGGGAAATAAACGTATAACTCATATTATAAGCTAATAAAATATTGGGATAAATTTTTATGGATACATAAACTTCATTTCAATTTAGAAGAAGGAAGAAATAATATTTATTCACGTAGAATATTACAGCACTACAAATTATATACTAGTAATAAGCTTATTACTAAACATAAATAAAAGAAAAATAATACTTAACAAAAAAAAAGAATAATAAAAATAATTTTATAAGTAACAATAAAAGAACCGTGCTGTGACATAATAGTATCGTGAAATGGACGAAACTCAGCTCTCAGCTACTGCCATGTAGACACACGAAACGACGGCACTGATTTTCAGTCTCGCCGGTTCGGGCGAAAATCATCGCCGTGGCGCCGCGCCGCGTTTTTACGTAAAATCGTTTCCTATAAATCAAATAAGTAGGTACTCAGTCGTAAATACAACCTGATAACATTATTACAGTAGGTAAGTTATTATGTTTAAATGATTGATATTAAATTTGTACATAAGTATAAGAATTATTTCGTAACAATACCTAATTTTTTGACGGGGGAGAAATCTTCAAAAGGTACACCGAACCCTTGGGAGACACTCCGGGTTATGTGGGATTTTTACCTACTAAAACCCCCTCGGTGGCCTTCCTCAACGCTTGCAGGGGACTCTGGGATCTCCTATGGAACGCACCAGTGCCCCTTGGCGCGGCGTCCCTAACGGGCTCTTCTCTTGGGGGACGTGCAACTATCCCCCTGCACCTTCCAGTGTCTGCAACGACATGCATCCACGCATGCCGCCAACCTTCTCGGGGTTGCTGGCTGGGCGGGTCGAGCTCCAACTCTAGCCGCTTTCAACCCCAGCAGCCTCCTTCTAGTCGTCTCTTACGACAGGCAGGGGATTCGTAACAATACCTACCCAGAATAATCGCAGTTACTCAATATTTTCTAGGTGCATGACCGCTGCTTCCGATTTACTTCGTCTGGCAGTTTGCGTGTTTCAAGGTAGATCATACGTTTGATCTTATTATTTCAAAATGTTAATTAAATTTAACGTTTACATGTCTACCTTATGTTTTACAGTTTATAAGTCGTAAGATTTCTTTGTGGTTTGATTGTAGCCGCAATACGGAAACATATTTTTACCTTATAGCAGCAGTTTTTGCTCTTATAAACCGGCTGTCCAAGGGAAAGAGGTTATGTATTATCGTCTTTCGTCACGTATATTTTTTTATATTGTTTGAAATACTAATAAGGTAAGTTACTGCTTTGCCGTCACTTAAATAGATGGTCTCATAAATTTATGGCATACTTTATATTGGAGTATTAGGGCGAACTATTACGTATATGCGAATCAGCAAAAATAAAAACTAAGCCGTTGTCCCAATTATTACTGTGTGTACATGGTCTATACCTTCCATGAGCAACTTGCTGCAAAGTCAGCATGCTACACAGTCAACGCGGTGAGCTATGGTGTGAACTCAACTTGATTAATAAATTATTTGTGCGTTTGAGGACAACACCCAACGCATCCAAAAAGAAAAGACCGACAAAGGATAGCCTAGGTTCTCCAGGTAAGGATTCTTTAAGAAGTAAATACATACATATGTGTATGAAGTGATAACTGACTAAATCGCAGTGGTAATCATTTAAATATTAATAGGCGAACAACGCCATCTAGTAAAATAATAAGAAACATAAACCATGAACACTGTCATTATAATAACATAATAAGTCGATAGATGACGTTGGTTTCTACCAACACCACAAGCTTATCAGAGTTAATAGATAATAATTTATAATGTGACGCATGTTTTATGCAGCTTAATGATATTTATTTACTTGTATTTTTTTACTAAGTACATATTATAGTAGAACGTACCTAGGATAACTTGTTCATATCTAACATGTACCAACATGTTTTCAAATTTTCATCTCTAAACAGTGACATCTAGTGAGCTATGTACAATTAATTTGTCTTGCAGAGACATTGTTCACTAAAAGTTACACTTGTGCCTGATAGATAGCATTAGTATGAGAGATTTTTTTATTTTTATTTATTAGACAAGTAGCAAACGAGCATGCAATCCATCTGATGGTAAGTGGTTACTACTGCCCATTTGCAAGCAACTGCATATAGAATAGGGGTGCTATCCAAGCCTTATACATTTATAATTGAGCCGATATTGATTTTTTTTTATTATATTTTCAAATATGCCATTTAGGCAATTAAGCAGTGGATGGATTGGATTAAAAGTGTTCTAAATAAACCCTTTGTGGCCATAAATTGAAAGAGGTTGAAGTTGAGAATTACCACATTGCATCTCTACATAGCCTGAACGGTAGTATACAATAATCTACCTATTAGGGTGGTAGAACTCTGTGGTTCGACTTCGCCACCACCACCGCCACACCTATTTCCGCCTACTAGTAGCAATATTATACGCTGCTGTGTTTTTTTTTTTCTTTTTTTTCTGTACTAATAATTATGCTAAGACTCTGATATTATATGGGTTGAATGCAAATGTCCACGGGCGGCAATGGCCACGTACCATCAGGTAGACCGCATGTTCGTTTGCTAATTCCATATTATAAAAAAAAGTAAAAACTTTTTTCTGTGATGAAATTAACGAATTAGTATAGACTATATATACAGTAGGTACCTATATCAACTAATCCATCTGTTATCAATTTGAAATAAGACAGAATGTCTCTTAAGTAATTTTATACACATGTTTCGTTAATCCATTTCTAATCAAAATATTTTCCTGACACAGTTTAACAAAGCAGTTTTGGTGTGATACTTGAAGTTTCCATATGTTTGTACTGTGAGCTAACGAAGAAGACCTGTTTCGTTTTTGTAAGTTTGTTATTTTGGTAATCACTTCTTCCTGCTTCCCGTTCAGCAAAAAAGCATATGGCCAAGTCGACGTCTAGGCACATCGGCAGAATTGGTGAGCGTCTATTAGGTTACCCCTCCGGGAGTCGTACCTTCTGGTCGCTGGCCAAAGGTGTTGAGGGTAATTTCTGTCGCTCCTCTCTACAGCCCCTGCGGAAACCAGACGATTCTTTGGCCCATACGGAAAAAGAGAAAGCCGATCTTCTTGGTACCCTTTTTGCCTCAAACTTGACTCTTTATGATAGGGGGGCCACACCGCCTACCATCCCGCGGTGTGAGAGCTCTATGTCTAATATGCGGTTTACACAGAAGGCTGTCAGGCGTACTCTATTGTCTGTCGATGTCAAAAAGTCGAGCAGGCTAGACGAAATCCCCGCAGTTGTGTTGAGGACGTGCGTTCCCGAGCTGACTCCCATCTTAACGCGCTTATTCTCGCTTTTCTACACGACGGGACAAGTACCGTCTTCGTGGAAGGTAGCCCTCGTTAACCCAATCTAAGAAAAGGGTGATCGCAGAGACCCGGCCAACTACAGGTCTATAGCAATAACCTCCTTACTCTTAAAGGTGATGGACGCGTTGTACCATATGGGTGATCAGCGATCACCCATATGGTTTTCACAAGGGCCGTTCAGCTGGTGATCTTTTAGTGTTCCTTACACACTGGTGGGCGCAAGCTATTGACAGCAATGGGGAGGCGTTGGCTATAAACATTGATATTGCGATGGCCTTTGTCCGAGTCTGGCGTGGGGCCCTTCTCGCGAAGCTTCCATCTTACGGTTTTCCCGAGAGGTTCCGCACGTGGATAAACCAGTTTTTTGTCTGGGCGGCATATCACAGTCGTGGTTGATGGGTGCTGCTCAGACACAAAGTCCATTATTGCTGGTGTGCCTCAAGGCTCCGTTATTTCCCCCACGCTTTTCATTCTACCTATCAATGATTTGCTGCAACTAATCGGTAGCATGCATTGCTATGCGGATGACAGCAAGGGAGATGCCTTGTACACAGGCCATGCAAACCTCTCGGACACTCATGCAAGAAAGCAGAATCATCCGACTAGTGTCTGAAATCGAGCACTCTCTGGAGCGGGTCTCGGAATGGGCTCGACTTAACCTTGTTGAGTCGGCCCCATTTGTCATGGTTTCAAGGGACTTACCATTGGTGAAAGCGTGGGGATTCTGGGAGTTGACATCTCGTGTGACGTGCAGTTACGAGGTCATTTGGATTGGAAGGATGAGGTTCCATCCAAATCAACTGAACTCGTGGCGATCCTCTACGGTTCGGCTTGCACGCTCATTTTTGCAATGGACGTGCAAAATGTGGAATGAACTTCCTCCTGAGGTATTCCGGGAGGGTTATAACATGGGGTTCTTTAAAAAAGCTGCGAAAAGAGCTCTCCTACACAGCCGGCGACGCATTGGCGACTCCTCTGGTGTTGCAAATGTCCATAAGCGACGGTGACTACTTTACATCAGGTAGCCCGTCTGCCGTATCATTAGGTTTAAGAGAAAAAATAACTTTGATTTAAATACATAAATCCACTTCAGAAACAAATATATAAATATAGCTCTTATGAGATGGGGATAAGTTTTCAATAAAAAATATTATAATACAATATAAAATAATATTTATAAGTCTGTGAAACTTATAAGTTTTCATTTCGGTCGTGCAGTTCTTTGACTGACAGTTTATTTCTTCGCTTTCTTGCAGAGCCACAATTGCATTAAACTTTCAAAATATTACATAGATTTTTGTAAAATGAATGAATACTTCATGCTACTTCAAAAATTGGACTATAAATATATTTCTGATTCTTTAAATTCAATTCAGTACCAATAGTTTGATACGATTTCAAACACAGACAAATAGACCGATAAAAAATGTGTGTGTGCAATTTACTCACGGCAGAAGTGAAACTTAATAGTAAAAATCGATTTAGTAATCACTGCAGTCCATAATCGGACGTCTTACTTCGCATGGTATCAGTGGCGTAGCTTAGGGGGGAAGAGGGGGCGGCGCGCCCCGGGCGGCACATTTTGAGGGGCGGTGAAATTTCTTTTTCGTAATTTATCAGTATACCAGTATTTTTTATAGAAAAATCTTCGAATCTCAACTTACGCTCCCGGGCGGCACATTTAGGAGCGGCAGAATACGTGAATACTTATTCAGATTTGGCGACCTTTTCTTTAGCCGACTAAAATTTTAAATGGGTGGGTGGTGCATTCTACTTCCGCTATTTATGCCAATAAACCCACGCCACTGCATGGTATATACTTGATCTCTTATACGAGCTACGAAGTAAAATCGTTAGCGTGTCTCAGAAAGGGGTACAGCGCCATCTAGTTGTAGCGCCGATAACTGCTTATGTAACGCGTTTTCGCTTCATCGAGTTTCACATCACAATGATTTTAAAGAAGTTTCACTTAAAACTCTTGAAATTGTAGTGAATCACTTTTTTTCAGTTCACAAACTTTTTTGCAAATAATGTGATGTGCGTGACAGACACGCAGAATTTCCATTAATGCATGATGTGATATTGCCGTGAGATTTTGTAACATGTGTGTTTCAATTAATCGAGAGGGGATCCTGAATTTGCTCATTGAGAGGGTTACGCTTTGAATTTTGTTTTCCCTCGTTTTTAACAGATGGGATAATTGTTTTACGAAATTATAAAGAACATTACAAAAAATGTAACGCCAAAATTGGATACAAAGATTTTGGCGTAATATTTAACTTTGTAGGTACTTATTTTGGTTAAATTTTAATATTTCAGGTAGTCTAATTATTTTAAAAACACTTTTAAATGACGGCTCGTGGCAGTAACGAAGGAAACGTTAAGCAGATTTAGGTTAATAAGAATTAGGGAAAACAGTGAAATAAAACCACAAATAAAGTTGCGTTGCTCGGAAAAAACAAAAAAAACGGAACATAAACGCTTAAACGCTTTCTACACTCATAGCCCCACACTAGGATTTTCTCCTGTACCGTGGTTGTCATGGACACACAAAGACAAATACACAAACCCAGACCCAGAACAGAAATCTAAACTCATCATTCAGATTTCTGACTAGCCAGGGCTCGAACCCGGGACCCACTGCGTATCAGACCGGTATGGCGACCGCTCCATCACGTGGGTCGTTTTAATGTTTGTTGTTTCTAATGATGCCACCGCCACACCTATTTCTGCCTAATAACAGCAATGTTATGCGCTGGTGTGTTCTGGTGTTTGTGGTGAAGGGTGTGATAAGGGAGACATACTTAGTCTAGGCGTTCCAACTTAATCATCAGGGGTAGCAACGCATCTGTGGTTAACCTAAAGACTGACCATATCTGCGGTTACTTACAAACGTCCATGGGTGGCAGTAGCCACTTACCATGAGGTGGACTGCATGCTCGTTTGCTACTTCAATCTTATATAAAAAAGTCTCCCTGTGTACGAGCCAAAGGTAGCCAGGTATTACGAGTATATCCCTTTCAGCGTGCCTAGAATAGTACGTATATATTCGTATTTGTTCCTGAAATGGGTTTTTAATCCATCAAATATTTACCTAGTGATTGATGTGACGCGCGGTCGGCAGGACTGGGCTTTAGTAAATAAACATGAAATATGTTACATCTCACTGTATTGCGTAAAAATTCACAGAGAATAAATTTTAAGAGATGGTAACTAAGCAAATGGAATTTAAAAATCGTAATAGCTTCGTTTTTATATATTAAACCAGCATCAAATGAGCATGATTTTCATCTGATGTGATCAGCCACTGCCGCTCATGGACATCTGTAATCAAGCCCAGAAAATAGAACTCCTGAAGCACCACCGCCACACCTATTTCTGCCTTATAACAGCAGTGTTATGCGCTGCTGTGTTTTGGTCTGAAGGGTGTGGTAAGGCAGACATACTTTTCCAAGGCATTCCATCTTAGTTCTCAGCTGTGGCTAACCTTAGGTGAGACTTTGATCTTACATATTATAGAAAAATGGATTAGTCCAACATGAGGTCGCCCATAAAGGCTACCTCTGCTGTATATAATGTACTCGTCCAATAATGCAGTCCACCTGAGGGTATGTAGACACTGCCGCCTATGAACATGTGTAAACAATTCCAGATAGAATAATTTTACCTCCTTTCATAAAATTTGACATTTATGTGTAAGTCACTCCCCATTTACAACCTACCACCGAAAAGCAAAAAGTGAAGCAACACGTAAGAAATGAAATCATCTCTGATTGAACCATTCCAGACTGGTTATACTATCTTTCACAAGTTACGCGCGTGTTAATTGATTAAATTAATTATCATTTGTTATACTGTAGTAAAAGATCGTGCCATAACATATTTATTTACGTAAACACTTGTGAATTCTCCATAAAGTTTTCGACACATGTGTAAAGTCTAATAGATTTTCTACATCTACATATACATACCTCATCATGATAAACGTGAGGATAACACTAGAGCGGACACGAGCATATCAGTATAATGAAGGTTGAACTACAAAATTACAGCATTCAATTTTTTTCTTTTACTTCCGCTGACTTTAATCACATCTATCTCCTGGATCTTGCTCCTTAGTCGTTTTTTTTTTCTTTTTTATACTTAAACCTAACTGTAAGGTAGACGGGCTACCTGATGGAAAGTATCAAAACCGTAATAGTTACCGACGCCAATGGACATTTTCAACACCAGAAGAGAAGCGACATCTAGATGAGAGAGAGTGGTGTTATTCAAGATCGACACCACACTGCACTTACTATATATAATCTATATCTTTCTAATATCTATATCTTTCTAATTTCTTATATAATCTTTCTAATACTTAAAACGAAAGTTTGTGAATACATGTGGATGTTTGTTAATTTATCCCTGTAAAAGTACTAATCGGATTTGGAGGAATCTTTTGACGACGTGGATTAACAAATTGGATACCTGGGTAAAAGAGGTCCATGCAGGCGGAGCCGCGGGCAGAAATTAGTTAAATAAACACATACGCTTACGTAGGGTTAAATTGATAAGTAGAACCACGCAGACATTATACGTTTGCGCTAAAGGATGAGATACCTACATAATTAGATTGTGAGGTAGAAATTATATTATTTTCTGTAATGGATTGCTGCGCCCAGCTGATTGATGGCAGGGTTTTACACAAAAGCGGATGGATGATAAAGGCATAGGTCAAAGAAACGAGGAATTACTGTAGGTACGTACGAGTAGTGTTCAGTAGAGTCCGACCGAAGGACGATCTTTGGCCGAAGCTGAAGCCTATTGTTCGGCTATCGGTACAACCTTCGGCCGAAACCGATGTCGAAGCCGAAAACGAGTGTTTAAAAACTTAAAGAAAACAGGTCAAATTTGACTATAAGTGTATGATATATTTGAAAAACGTTAAATGTTAGTGTTCATTGTATATAATCAACTTCTACAGGTGATTAATATTACTTGTAACTTGTTAAAAATGATAACATTACGCAATAACGTGAATTTTAAATTGGCATAGCAAGCCCCCACACAGAGTGTGCGCTTACCTCTGCGTTCTACCATCTTAATCACGGTATAGTGCATTTCTTACAGTTTGTTAAATTATTTCGCCTGCTAGGCACTTTGGGCGTTGGCCGAAGGTACCAGAAGCCGAATCCGAAGTCAAAGCTTCGGTCGGCCACTAGTATTCAGTAATATTTGGTGCTACAGGGGAGTGAAAGCTACATCATATTCGGTTCTTCTGAAATTCCAGCTAATCAATAGTTAGACCAAATCGGTATTTACTATAATGTAATTTAACAATGTCTGAGATTTTCAAAAATTAAATATATATTTTGAATAAGGAACTTTTTAAATTTATTTAATCCAAATGTAAGTAGAATATTAACTATATATAACAGTCAAATTACAGAGCAGTTTGTCGGCATAATTATGCATATAATTTATAAGTAGTCTTGAACTCAATAACAGGCGAAAGACGACGCGTGAACTAGTTTACAATAGTAATCGGTAAGAACAGGAAGAACTATATCTAAAATTATTATTTAGATTTAACAAAGATTCCAGACCTTAATTAGAAAAATGAAATAACAAATAGATAAAGAGAAAGTAATGTAAAAAACGAAGGGTGGCTACCCCTATTAAAATGCCACACGTGTTCCTATGAGGGGTGCGCTGGATTAAATAAATCTTGATTGCATTAGCGACACTTGTTCATCCGTGCATTTGTCAATAGATGCACTACCCAGTTGGTCATACAGTTTTTTGAAGATAAATGATTATTGTTTTTATATATTTGAAATTATAAGCGTTGGAAGCGATGTATTAACAAAATGAATATAAATAAAAATATTAAACAAATATTGACTCGCATTGAATTTATATTGCATTTTTGACTAAAATCAAAATAAAAATCGGTTAAATGCGACCAGTTGTAAGAAGGAAGCACCACCGCCACACCTATTTCTACCTAATAACAGCAGTGTTTTGCGCTGTTGTGTTCTGGTCTGAAGGATGTGGTAAGGGAGACATACATTTTCGAGGCATTCCATCTTAGTCCTCAGGGGTAGCAACGCATCTGTGACTAACCTTAGATGCGACTTTGATCTTACCTAGGGTTGATTACAGATGCCCATGGGCGGCAGTAGCCACTTACCATCAGGTGGGCTCCATGCTCGTTTGCTACTTACATAGTATATAAAAAAGATACAAATTATGGTAATCAGTTACTTATTTTCGACTTCCATACATTTTATATGGAAACACCAGAGATTCTCATCTGCGTTACACTGTATCGCAATAAAACGTAAATTCGACAAATCTGTATTATAATATACGTATCATTGAGCCGTACTGCATATTAAATACAGAGTATAAAAATATATCCTTACACATACTCTAAACGTATTAAAAATGTAAGTTGGTACATATTACATGTATGTATCTACGTAATTATGATATTATTTTTCAAACAAACTTTACACTATGTACCCACTCGATCGGTTTTGCTAACGCTTTTTTTATCGGATCTAAGAGACTGAAGTGGTCGATATGTTCGAAGTGTCCGAAGTGATTTAAAAGAGCTTCTTCTTTTAATTTTTAACTTAAAGCTACTGCGTAAAAATCTAAATAATCTAAAATGGGACGCAATGGCTAATGTAAGTACAACTCTATTTAATTTTGATTTCCCTCCACTTTTCACGATGATACATATATCGGTATTTTTGTATTACATACAATTCACGTAGATTTGTCGAATGTATTTTTTATTGAGATGTGTGTAGTGCAACGTCAGTGTGGAACTGTTTTAACTACTGACGTTGCACTACACATATCTCAATAAAAAATACATCTTAATACTACATAGAAACACGGAAAATAGAGTTTTTTATTACATAAAAAAGGAAAAAGCCAACATCACACGGTGTTCCCAGGCGGTCACCCATCCAAGTACTGACCGCGCCCTACGTTGCTTAACTTCGGTGATCGGACGAGAACCGGTGTATTCAACGTGGTATGGACGTTGGCGACTGACATTGAATAAAACATGATCCTTAACTATTGAATCACAAAACAAGTAGCTAATGAGGGTTGCTCTTGATGTTGCATGCAATTCACTTGTGATTTGAATGTATATAATAAGGAAGTTAAGGGCTAAGTTTGTAACTGAATTATAGCTTATTAAAGCAAGTAAAGTAGTTAATATAGTGGGTTTATACTTTTAACACCACAAATTACGCTTGCATTATGTTTACATACTTTCAAATTAAAAAATGTTAAATACATAACTATTATTCTATCGTTTATTCTATCTATCGTTTAAACTACTAGTCATACCACCTACCAAACCTAAATTCTAATCTAAATATCTAACCTTTAGTGGGATGAAAGAAAAACTCAGTCATTCTCGCTTGCAAAGACAATATAGTTCCAAAACGTTGTTTCTTTTGTTTTGCCATCGTTTTTGTTTATTTTTTATTTGTTAAAAATTAATAACGAGGAATAATGATAACAATAAAAAATGGATACAATTATAGTGAAATTACACTAGTTAAGCAAAAAGTAGGGTGTAGGTATTATTCGCAGATATTAAAAGCAGTGAAACTCAATAAGATCATTTAAAAACGTTTCTACGTAGATTAAAACCCTTCGTACATTTTTACGCAGTCATAACTAACTGTCGTCTGCGGAATTTAAACGAGCAATATTTGGAGAGCTGATTCAATTTCCTCACTGTGTTCCGACGAAATATTTCTACGTATTTACATTTTATTCCGCGTGTGTTACGATATTGAGAATATCGAGTCTTATGTTTGTTTTCCTTATATGAATGATGCGGCTTTCTTGCCGTGAAAATATACACATGTGATATATTATGCCGCACGTCTGTGATGAGGGATTTCTAGCACATGTTTAGTAGTCTAATGTAATTGCTTAGGGTGTTTGGATTAAGAGAATTTCATGGGTGGTCGTGGAGCTGATCTTTTTACTGAACGGTAGAACGAGTGTAGTTCGATCGGGAAGGTATCACTGATACACCTATTTCTAGGGTTCAGTAGGTCTTGCGTGTCAGTTAATCTGTTGTTTCCGGCTCAGTTTTAGATGAGGCGAACATCTTAGTTTGCAACAAATTTGTTACTAATTTTAGATAGAACTTATATTCCATATGAAATTGGTTAAATGTATATGGGCAGTAGTGACCACTTACTATCAGGCGGACAACATGAACGCTATTTCAATTCTTTAAAATAAAGTAATGAAGACCCAGAACAAACATGTTACTTCAAGTTTAGTTAGTTAACCCTTTGCATCGCGGACATATCTCTGATTAAGATGTTTACATTATTTTCATCAAGCCATCACTCATGTAAAAAAACTGACGATGAAAAATTTAATCTAAAACACTGTTTAATTTTATACACGCATATGGTAGAGTCAGCTAAATAAACCTCTTTTCTTTAACCCTTTTTTGTACAAATATTTGTATTTGTAGATTGAAAGATTTCGTTTAGAGTTAGGTAAAATCGATTCCGAGATGAACAATTTTACGAAGGCTGAAGTTTGCTTTTACGCACGTAAGTTGCTACAACTTTGACAAGCAAATCTTTTGATGTTTATCTGTAGAATGGGAAAGTAGGTAACGTGGAGTTCGGCGGAAAACCTTATCAACCCTTCCTATTTGTATTCAGGTAAGATATTCAAATATTCGGGTATATTTCGGTCCCTAGGTGAGCATCGCGTCGGCCGTGAAAAACTTAAAATATTTACATTGTACGATCTTACGGAATACGGTTATTTCTGAGTTGAGTCGGAGTGACCTCGGCCAGTTCCTGTGTTCTACGCAATGGAGTAATCATCTTACCGGTTTAGTAGTTTTAATTCGGCTGAGTGTGTCAGTCGTACGATACTGTTGAAATGCTGACTGAAAGTGAATGTGATTGTCATTTGATAAACCTTACTCCTACATTCACTCCTCCTCCGACGTATAAATATACGTCGGACGATTGGTAGAGGAGATTGTAAAATCGTTAAATATGGGTCAAGCATCGAACGAAATGCAGTAGGAGTTGAGTTAGAATTTAAAAATTAAAAACTTTAATTTTCAGCGTCACTTGTTGGTCATTTGTTGATCTAGCTAATGGACTTCAAAATATGATTTAAGTACAAATGGAGAATCTTCAAGCGCGATTTCTTTACAATGTGTTCATATAATAATCTTTACCTATAAAATTGCCGTTTTTCATTAAATAAATGAAGCGTATTTTTTTCTATACTTTTTATACCTATAAATAAAAGTAATCACCCTTCTTAAAGAAATCAGAAAAAAAATCTTCAAAGGTATTTTGTACTGCCTCTCGGGTATTGAATTTTTTTCCCGTCAAGAAGTTATCCAAATTCTGGAAAAAGTATAAGTCTGTAGGCGCAAAGTCTTGTGAGTACGGCGGACGACGGAGAACTTCCAACCCCACCTCTTGTAGCTTGGAGACCGTCTGCTGTGCAGTATGAGGTCGCGCGTTGACGTGCAGGAGGAGTGGAGCCGTACGATTGACGTTAGAGACGTGTGAGCTTCTTCATCATTGTGTTCAGTTCTTCACAGTACACATCTGCAGTAATGCTAATCCCGTTTGGTAAGAAGCTGTGATGAATTATACCCACGTTAGTCCACCAAACAGTGGCCGTCGCTGTTTTAGGGGTAAGTTTTTGTTTAGGGCATTGTTTGGGTGCTGAACCAGGGTCCAACCAACACGCTGAGCGCTTACGATTGTCGAACAGGATCCATTTCTCGTCACAAGTATCATTGCGGTTCAGAGTTCCTTCATTTGTATGCCTGTTGAGCAGTGCAAGACACGTCTGGATGCGTACTTCGCGCTGGCGATCATTGAGTTCGTGGGGTACCCATTTACCAGCTTACCTTGCCAATTTGATGCAAATAGACCAATATTGTTTTGATGCTAACGTCGAAAGCTGCTGCTAATTCGTCATTGACGACCAAAGTTTTCGGCGGCGTTCATTCAGGTCAAAATTTCCAGAACGGAAACGGGAAAACCAATAGAGGGTGGTGCGTTCGTTTCTAGTGTTCGCTCCGTAAACGTCTTTGATGTTGCGTGCC
>MOOZ01000093.1:572692-586621 GCA_002930495.1 Cecropterus lyciades | reverse complement strand
GCGTGGCAATGAATGGGGACTATAAATTTTAATTACATCTCATGAACATCGCCATAATTGTGTAATTGAAGCCCCATTGAATGCAAGGTCATTCCCAGGTGTATTAATATATATATTATACTTGATTATTCCTGCGGCTATGCTCATGTGTTTATCCAGGTCATCAACCATCTTTGCGCCGAATTTCAGCGAATTTTTTTCGTGGAAGAGTAGCAAACACACACACATCCTTACAAACTTTGGCATTTATAATATGAATACTAGTAATAACCCGCGATTTCGTCCGTGTCATTTTTAATCACGGGAATTTGATTTGGTCGGTTTCGGCAGCAACTGTTTAGATAGATTTATGAAAGTTACAAGGATTCACTTTACCAGAAGTCCACGTGATGGCCACTGCCGCCCATGGACATTTATAAATAACAAACCCCATATTTGCCAGTCTTTCCTAAGGTTGGTCACAGCGTTGCTACCACTGAGGAAATCACAAATTTCTTGATTTTGGTAAAATTAGCGTGCGTCCTTGGAAGGAATGAGGCAATAGTATGATAAGTATGTATTTTTTAACAATGAAAGAAGAATATCCATAGATAATCTGTAGTATTTAATATTTCCTTAAATTCTGTTTTTTAAACAAATCCTAATAGTTCATCCATGCTTCCAATACATATTAGAAATAACCGTCGGTTAATATATTGCTTATTAAGTCGTTGTAGTCATATTCGCTAAGTTAAGGTCGAGTTAGTATGTAGGTTAAAGGCTACATTGGTTTCACCCGAAACTTCTCGTAAGGCGTGGTTGAATTAAATAAGAAGGCAGTATACGCACATTGTAGAATTATCGTATTTGATGTTAGATTCGGTTTGAAATTGATGTAATATATGACGACCCGCGTGGCGGAGCGGTCACCATACCGGTCTGACACGCAGTGGTTCCCGGGTTCGATTCCCGGCCAGACAGAAATCTGAATGATGAGTTTAAATTTATGTTCTGGGTCTGGGTGTTGTGTATTCGTCTTTGTGTGTCCATGGAACCCACGACACAGGAGAAAATCCTACTGTGGGACTATGAGTAGAAAGCGTTTAAAGCGTTTAAAAAATATGAATATTTTTTAAAATATTTAATTAACGTCAATTTTTAGCGTGACAGCTCTTGCCAGCTCTTTCACATGAGACGTCCACCTTATTCCTCAAGAGTACTTAAGATAGAGCACCTATTTTGTATGATGTTGATTAGAGATCTCCATGGGCGGCTATGACCACTTACCATCAGGTGGACTGCATGCATATTCGCATCCTCAATCGAATAAAAAAAAATTGAAGAGTTAAATCATGATTTTTGGGTATTGAGTATAATCCCATTCAGCTTCATCGCCGAGGTCAAGCGTCTTACATAATTACATATGTACACTACCGCATGCCTACATAGAACAATAAAAATAATGTTTTTGTAGCCTGTTGCCAGTCCAAACGCTATTCGCTGCCAAGGTCTTAGGTCTGTTTTAGATGATTGCATTGGCTTGTGCATTCTTAATTTAAATTCAGTATGTGCACGAATGTACGTAGTATCCTAGATCATATCTATAGATGTTTTTTTCTAGTAAATTGTTTGTTTGTCGTGTAGTCAAAGGTGTAGAAAACCACTCACACTTCACCTCGTTGATTTCATAGGAAAATTATGAATTTTTATATGAGTTAATTGACGAGTTATTTATACTTTCATTTCTTATTTTTTTGCGGTAATATTTTCTCTACATCGAGTTGATAAAAGCATAACGGGACCACGATTGTGATACTAGCAATCAAATTTCCCGGACTACACAACTTATGTACGAGTAATTTAGCTTGCGACCTCTCACGGGACATGTAAGAGTAAAACATAATTCTGATTCTTGCGTAGGAAATTGTATGTTCATATTCAGGAGACAATAGTGTGGCGGTTTCCTGCAGTTACTCGTCCAACATGCGTGTCCAGGCCAAAGACACACATTAGCACATGTAGTTGTAACTTATAGCGGGCAAAGATTTACACGTTAAAATAAACTGTAAATTCGAGAGTCGCTAATTTGAACATGATGTTTGGTTATTTGCTGTTTCTATTTGCTTTTTGATTAACAGCTGATTTGGAGTTTAGACAGATAGAATGTGTAAAGTTTATTAAACTTTAGATCTGTTGGATAGATATCAATATACAATATTGATATGCATTTTAGTATATTTATTTAAGTCTACCTTCCATATTTGTTTGACTATCTCTATTTCTTTTTTATACAATATGGAAGTAGCAAAAGAGCATGTAGGCCATCTGAAAGCAAGTGCTCAGTGCCACTCATGGACATCTCTAATCTCTCTTAGATTGGCTTTGTACCTGGGGTTGGCCTCAAATTGTCATTGCTTCTTTGATGACTAAGTTGGGACGACTCGGTTTTCTTACCACACCCTTCAAATCAGACAATAACACTTAGTACTGTTGTTATAAGGTAAAAATAGGCAAAAGTGAGATGCCTTGAGGTTCGAACTACACAGAGTTCTATCATAATTCTAGTACAAATTTTCGATATTGTAAGAACTTCAAACTGATAAGTTAGCTTTACTAATCTATTTGAAGTTTTAAAAAGTATTTTTCTAATCTGCAGTCATAATGACACATATACTTTCGATTATCCCTAGTTTCACCATCTTACAGAAGATAAAACCTGTTTTTACCCGACTGCGTCGGAAGGATAGTGTATTTCTAGCGTATGTATGATTCTTTGTATGTACATATGTCCATTTCATTGGCACGCGCTACAGCCACGGTAATAGTATCTATACTATTACCGTGCTACAGCTCAAACGGCTTGACGTTTTGTGATATATGACACAATGAGAATCGCCTCAGATTGCCGAGTGACATAGACTATATGATTTTTAAAAATGGCACCTGCAAATAGGAAGGGGGGGGGGAGGTAACACGATTTTGAAGCATTCGGGTTTTTTGTTTTAATATTTTTAACAATGTTACTATTTGTGTCGGTGGTTTAAAACGGAGTCAGGCATTCCTTAATATATATAATTAATTCGATTATGGCTGTTTCCTTAACCGTCGTATAAAAGGGCAGGTATATAAGTATAATTTAGTGATGTGAGGGTCAGTCGACGTAATGGGATATCATCGAGGGATTTTTGTCCCGTTCAATACATATTTTATGACAAGCCTATTCCTATTTACCGCTTTCCAATAAGTTTGTAATGTATTTAATACTATTCGTAACGTAGATATTTGGTATTTATGATAAAACATTTTTGTATGTATATGATTCTTATAATTATGTATTAACGCCAATGTTAAAAAGTAAGTAAATGGTACATGTTCTACAATGTTTCGTCAAAGATAATGAATTATGGTATTACAAAAAATGTAGTTACTTTAGAGAGAAATCATCTTAACTCAAGTTATAAGAGTAAGTAAAATACGCTTAAAATTCATTCTTCTTAGAGATATGACAACAGAATCCAGAATGTATTCCGAGAAAAAATGTCTAAATATTTAATTGTTTGTCGGTACACAAATGTATTATGAGTCGGCTAAAAGCGCGTCGGGTCGCTTCGGGACAGAATATACATATTTTTGCGTCAAATACTGCAAATGAAGTATATATCGAGTTTAAAGGCTTGGTTTTAGTTGTGTGATCGTTTTCTCAATAATGTTATGTTGTTTACCAATTTAAATATTTAAAAAATAAAATCATTATCTTAGTGGTTAGAATATTGGCCTCCCACGAGGATAGAGTTTCCGCTGCATGCACTTCGGACTTTTCCATGTTGTGTGTATTAGAATATGATAATTATGACTATAACAGTAAACTAAAATAGTGCGAAGTACCCTACATTATATGTATCTGAAATTTTGGAACAAAAGAACAAAATATCCTGAAAATTGTGTGAAATTTTCCTATTTCCACTTGACTAGCCTATGCCATTAGGACTCTGTGAATTTCCTCACAGGTCCTAAGAAAACTTCAGTGTAATTTTACGTTTTTAGCGTTACTCTCTTGTTATCTTTTTAAAGTATTTCTACTTTAAACTATTTCTACCGTAACAAACAATCCCCGTGCATGCTTTTTATCAAAATCCTGTTTTTCAAACTGTGCTATGTATTTGTACTAGTTTTGTGTATGTTGTCGGTAGAGTAAGAACTTTTTCCAACTAGTTATGTCGATATAAGCTCTGAATTTTGCAGTGGAGCTTTATACGTATATGTTCATAAACTATAGACGAATATTATTTCGTTGTTTTTTTTTTTTTTAAATAGAAGGCAATAACTCTGCACGCTATAAAATCAATTCGGTTTATTACGTTTTATTAGAATGACTGATATTTATTTAGTCAATTTAAGTATATTATAAATGTAAAATGATTCTTATCTGTATATCATTTTAGACTAATGTCGCAGAATTGATACATTTTATTGCTGGTACTATTGATGCAAAGTATACTTACAATATGCGGTGCGGTAAAAATATATTCAAAAACCGCATATCGTGATACCTGTTACATATTTAAATGTATAAATAGAAGTAGAAAACGAGCACGCAGCCCGCCTGATGGTAAGTGGCTCTACTCGCCCATGGTCATCTATGATAAACCCCAGACAAGATCACAGTCTTACTTGAGGTTGGCCAAATACATGGCGACTTCTAAGGACTAAGTTGGAACGCTTCAGACTATGACTCCCTCACCACACCCTTCATATTAAAACACAACGCTTACCACTGCTGTTATTAGGCAGAAATAGGTGTGGCGGGGGTGCTTTCGGAATCTATCCACAAACGTTCTACCATTTTCACCTACTTTCTTTTTCTTTCACAAGGTGTTAGGATTCAGCACGTCATTTGTTTTCATATTTAAAAGCAAAGCTGTAAATTCTTACGTGTCTAGAAGTTAACCGAAATATACATACATTAGATCGGTGTTAAGTTCGCTTGAGGTTATATTATTCGCATGTAACTTACGCATGAGCGAGCGCCGAGTACGCCGACCGCAGTCCGTATTGACCCTACGTTCTAAATAAACAATTTACTGTAATAAATTAATCGGTATGATAAAACTACTATAATTAACTAGTGCTCTGTGGTTACACCTCCGTTTAAAATAATCTTACGAGTATTATAGATTTATGGTATCTGGGTTTGATACTGTTGGTCTATATACTCATTATCGTGGTAAACGTGACCACAGCGGAGCAAGCCGCGGGAATGACCTTCAAATTTAAATTGCAATAACTTAAAAAAAAACCTTTTATAGGCTATATCGATGGTAATGAAAAAAAAAATTTTTTTATTATTTTATAATATGGATTGTAGCAAACGATCACGCAGCCCACCTGTTGGTAAGTGGATCAAATCTCACCTATGTTTAGCCACAGATGCGCTGCTACCCCTGAGGACTAAGATGGAATGCCTCGGAAAAGTATGTCTCCCTTACCACACCCTTCAGATCAGAACACAACAGCGCATAACACTGTTGTTATTAGGCAGCAATAGGTGTGGCGGTGGTGCTACCGGAGTCGAACCACAAAGAGTTCTACCACCTTCATTTCTTCTACATGATAAATCAAGATACGGATTACAAATATGTATATTCAACGGAAAACACAAATGGACAAATGGACAAAGTTCTAACATATAAATAAACTACTACTCAGTCCTCTGACTTTTTTAAATAAATTAAGGCGATGTACTCATTGTATTAGTTATTACTGACATGTCTAACCGTATGTGTAAGCGACCGGAAATGTTCCAACCAAACGAACTTGACCTATTCTTGAAACTACTGCTGTGTTATGCTGTAAGATTACATTAAAATAATCTCGAAAGGTAAATATCAAATTTATAGTAAATGTTGATAGTGCCAGTCGAGAGTAGATACTATCGCTACATGTGGCGATGATATCAACAGAGTCGAACCACGTTCTGTCTTCAGAATGTGTTGAAACACGAATTCAATTGTTTTAATTTTAATATCTCAAGGAAATCGTGGTTGTAATGTGTTGATATGTAAATTCATGCGATTTTACAGAAAAACAGTGCAGGTTGAAATTTGTATTTCAATTCCATCTATTCATATCACGTGGAGTTAGATGATATATATTCGAACTCGGACTTGTGTGGGAGGATTAAATTGCCTCTGAACTGTCGTTTACAAATATAACTGGACGTAACGATGCTAACGATGTAGATAACGCTATTCATGTCAGCTGATAAGATTAGCTTTATTATCGGCTACTTTCACTTCCAGTACTGACCAGCCCACTGGCCACGGTTCTGTTAACATAATTCACAAGGCTTCGCTCATAGTAATCCTCGCTTATAATTGGTTACTGGTAAATTTTGTAACCTTCAGTTAAACCTACGCGTTGACGCGCATACTGCTCATTTTTTCGAAGTCGTTTGCAATGACTCTATATATCTTCCTCAAAAATTAATAACTATTTAAACTTCTGCCAAAATATCGATAGCTCGTATCAAACATTACGAAATTTTATTTTCTTACAAATAGATAAATTATCGTAAACAGAGATATCAAAATAGGCATATTAAAAAAATATCCAAAAAACGAGTTCTCTGCAAGTTGTTATTTTTTAATTTCGTATTAAAAGCAAGTGAATTTAAAAATTAAACTACTGAAGTCGGGAATGGGCGTTACAATTTCATTAATTCATACAGATTGCGCAGATGTTTGTACCATTTTATTTGTTTCTTTAGCTTGTGCGTCATTAGTCTTATGACGGTGAAAAATCAATAGGACTACATATATAGCTATAAGACCTATAGACTCCAATGAACCTTGACGTCGACCACACCTTGTTCACCCCAAGCTGCGGTAAACTGACCGCTTATTAAACTACTAATTAAGCATTCTTATTACTCAAGGCAGGATATTTCTCACAGAAAAAATAAGGCCATGTTTTTTCAAAGAGTAAGGTTGAAACTTATTAAAGTAGCAGTAATTGAAATAAATAAGTCAATTAAGTGCGAGTCGGTTCATGATTATTTGTGTTATGTTGTATTGTATACGAAAAATATAAGTAGGTATATATATTAATTTTTATATCAAACAGCTACGCGTCTCAATGTCATCTGTTGGTAAGTGGTGATTAGGTCCAAGATAAGGCCTTCCTAGGCTAGGAAGGCTTTTTTCGAGGAGGAACTTTCAAAAGATACCCGACGCTATGGTTGCGACGGCGGGTTATGTGGAATTTTTACCGCATTAAAACCCCAAGGATCTCCAACGGAACGCAACCGGAGTCCTCTGAGCGTGTAGCCTCGTCGAGTTCCACCCAGGTGAGCGGCTGGGCCCATCGCACCGCCTGGTCTGAACGATGATATGCGACCACACGTACCGCCTTCCTTCTCAGGGTTTGATTGGATGGTTCGAGCTCCCACTCTTGCCACCCTGGAAACCCTCTTATAGTTTCTACTTACGACATACAGGGAATACTGTAGCTCCATTCTAACCCCGGAACTGCAGGAAGGAGGCCTAAAAAGGCCTAGCACGATTGACCAGAAGGAGCGTATAAGTTTCATAGACTCCCAGGACTATATTTTTCGGAAAAAAATGGAAAAGCATTCGTACGGACAATGACTAAGTAAACCGTTTCATTTCATCTAGTGGAAGGGCCACTTGATAGGGGTGGTAGACTGCCGTGCATCTTGGCGTCCGAAGTTTGAAAAGAGTTGGATGAATTAAATCGTGTAACTGTTGCACACAGACTCCAGAGTGTATCTGTTGGATGGTGTAACGTGAGCTACCTGTTTCCAGTGCAGACTTTGGCGTTTGACCTCAAGAAGCGGCTCGTCGCCAACAAGACTTTTGGCTCGGACCTTTACCAGTTATTATTCTGCTTGGTATTCGTAGCTCCAACCCTACTCTTTACACTAAGTTTAATTTTTAATATTTATTGGATTGCTATAGAATTTGGACTTCGGACTATAATCAAACCAGTAGTACTGCTTTTTACAATAGAACAAAAACGACATAGGCAAACTACGTTAATTGCATGGAGACGACTTAGTGTTTTTTTGTAGTTAGAATGTAGGACATCTTTCGGGTTGACAACAACTTTCTGTTTTGATGTCAAATATATTTGTCAAAAAACCGTTCAACATTGACATCTGTTTGGTGGAACAAAGATTAATTTGGCAAAAGGTCAAATGAATCAGAAGTCCAATGCTCACTGGCGCCCACAAGATTTGTACGCGTTAATAATGTTTACAAATAAACAAAGTTTTAGTTGTTTGTGATTTATTTTAGATATAATAATGTTATATTAGATTAATAATGTTATGGTTTAAATTTATTTTGAAGATATTAAAGAAACAAAAACTCGTTTTGTGTACTTATGTTCTATATATCACTAACCTTGGAAAAGTGGACTTACTTTGTAACTAGCTTATAACCCAAGCCCTGTCCGCTCATACCCCAACAAAGAGTATTCTTTGTGTTAATCCAGGTCACTTATAGTGGTCAAATTTTAGCCATACCCGACTAGTAGTTTATGTATGAAAGGAGGTCAAAAGTCCATCCATCCTTATAAATTTTTACGTTTATAAAATTAGTAAAATAAGATTCAGTTAAAGATGACGAAATCTATGTTTTTTTTCAGTAAATTTCAATTCGTGCTTAAGGGGGCAAGCAGGTGAATTCTTACTAGGAACCACGTGTATTATAATAGCACTATGCGACCAAAGATTTGTTTATTTGAAAAATAATGTTACTGTAGGTGTAAGAAATACACTGAAATACGATGAAGCACCTATATAAGTATAAAATTAACTACTCAAAAGGCGTACCCGCATGTTAATTTATTTGAGTCAATAATGTTATGTTGAAAAAAAATCTACTTTGATAGTTACGTAAACACATCGAATGATAAACAAGCGCTTCCCTGCTTACGCAGGCAATTTGCCGTCGAATAGCGAAATATACTTATTGAAGTATCAACTCGTATGCTTGCAATATAAGGTTGCAGAAAAAATTGAACGTTTTTGAAGTAAAACTTCTTTGGAAAAATTGTGAGGTGAAACTCGACGAAACGAAAATTCGTTACGAAAGCAGGTATCGGCGGTAACACTAGATGGCGCTGTACACCTTACTGAACACTGTACTAAGTACATAGTCCCGAAGTCGGCGCTAAACATACTTCGCTTGATCCCGTCGACGAATCTATGTTCTACGCGTATATGAGCGCCGACTTCAGAACTACGTACAGTATATGTACAAAACCAGCATATGTTTAAATAATTTTTTACTTTTTTGTTACATGGAAGTCGGTCTTATTTTTTTGTTAAGTTTTTTTTCGCGCTTTTTAGTGATATACTTATATTTGTACTAATATCATTCCACTAATTTTTCTTGTAAATATAAATGTACACGCAAACATAAGTACAAATGTTAAATCAACCCGCAATATGTAAAATTGAACCTAAACCTAAGACACAACTTACACCACTTTCATAAATTGTATTAAGGTGAATGACGATTAAGTCTGAATTTATATGCACTAGAATTTATATAACTAGGAGCACCCGCTCGCAGGGCGCTACCGCACCCTGCTCGCTTAGTTTTATGTTTTCTTTTATGTTCCAACCTAACCCATCCAATATTAAACGCTACAGCTCAACCTAATCCAAAGCCATACACCTAAGCGGTAAGCACCAAATGTCTCTCGTTTAGACATTAAGTACCCTTGCATCATCAGGTTTGAGGGATTGATAGTCCAAATTTTCATCGTATGTATCTGCTTAGTAATCTTATTATGTAACCGTAAGCACCAGATGGCTAACTCCTATGTCTTAGGCTTGCAGTACCCTGCATCATCAGGGTTGAGGAGTTGAAGGTCAAATTCTTCATGGTATATGCTCAGTATTAAATATATACTGAAAAATACATTCAATTCAATTCAATTTATTTATTTACAGAAAAAGGTTCTATTAGGTTTTAAATATTACATTTTTATCGATCGCTTATTTTTTTATCAGAGTGAAGTAGCAAACGAGCATGTAGTCCACTTGACAGTAAGTGACTGCTGCCGCCCATGGACATCTGTAAGCAACTTCATGTAGAATAGGGGTTCTATCTGAAGTCGATCGCAGATGCGTTGCTGTTCCCGAGGACTAAGATGGTCGCCTCATATACAACAACAACAACGACAACGACAGCAACAACAAGGGGTCCTGTGAAACTAACCGCATCGAGTTACGTTATCGGTTGATCGGTAACCGCATCGCGGAGTAAAGCCTGATCATATACAAAAAAATATACGTGACGAATAGACAACATCTCTTTCTTTGGGTAGTCGGTTAAAAATCAGTCCCTTCGAAGTCGAATGCCGAATAGGCCTACCTTCAAGTGTTGATTGTATGGTAAAAGGAAAATTTGGAGAAGGAACGAAAATCGGTGTATATTTGTGGAGACATGAGAACGGTCGTGAAAACCTTTCGTGGTTAGACGCCCAAGAGACCCAGGCCTATTTCTGCATCATAACAGCAGTAATAAGGGCCGTTTCATTTTGGTCTGAAGGTGAGTAAATTCTTTCTGTAAGATAGCAACGCATTTATGGCCGGTCACATTATTTTTAGACGCCTATAGGCACCACTTACTAGAATATAAAGTAAAAACTACGATAGTAAAAAAAAATCAGATAAGTAAGCGTGATAACCAATACCAGATAAATATTTGTTTCATATACACACATTTGATATCAGAAAGGTGATAAAACACGTACATAGAAAAAACGTTGTTTAAATATATAAAGATAACAATGTTCGATATGATTATAATGTCTATGTGTAAATGCTATCGAAAATATATTGATATTTGTTTAAACAAGAACATGAACACGCATTGCGGTCACTGTATTCACCTCTTTTAAGTTGTTATGATGTTTGACAAGCATTCTTGCCTCTGATCATGTTGGGACGCTTTGTACCTATCTAAGTATTTAATACATCTTTTTAAACCAAAACATAACAGCGTTTAACACTTCTGTTATCAGCCAGAAAGATTGGCGGTGGTGTCTTCGAAGTCGAACCACAAAGAGTTCTACCACATTCAAACACGCTACAATAACTTTAAAATTGTTTTTGTTATTTTATGTGACTTACAGGCTTGCTTTATTTAGGAATCGCGAATAAATTTAAACATTTTAGCATGAAGTTCTTTGTACAAGTAGCTCTAGAAATCAAGTATACGAACAAACGCATATTGTGGTATTACCATTGTCAATTAATTTTACTGACGACCCGCGTGGCAGAGAGGTCACCATACGGTCTTACACGCATTGGGTCCCGGGTTCGATTCCCGGCCAGACAGACATCTGAATGATGAGTTTAAATTTCTGTTATGGGTCTGGGTGTTTATGTATTCGTCTTTGTGTGTGTCCATGGCACCCATGACACAGGAGAAAATCCTACTGTGGGACTATGAGTGTAGAAAGCGTTTACTGAAAGTTACTAAACTTTAATTGTTCGTGTAATATTAAAAAATAATATTAAAAAGTTTGTCCGTAACGCGAATAACTCTAAAAATAAGCGCGCGAGGCGTGAAACATTAACGTTTATTATCTGTAGAAATTCTTTATCTGTATCGACTGAAGGCGGCTGTATTGGAACTGATAAATCATAGGTGACGTCAAGGACACAGACTTGTAGACAATACGCGACTTATTCAGTGCACAATGTCAATGAATAGAATTTAACAAATATACTTATAGAGTTATATTTTTATGATATTTCATTTGTACTCTCAGAATGACTATGGTTTAAGCCCTACTCATTCTGAGAGGAGACCCTTGCCCAGTAGTGGGAGAGTAATTGTTTGATAATGATGACTATGTACGTAAAAAAGTAGTCCATTTAGCTCGCTTCTTAAATTTCACTGCGTTGCTGTCAATTTCTGTCCATGAATCAGTGAGCCGAGTTCTAGCGGATGCGCACGCGCACTTCTATATTTACCGCGTCACGTGTAAAAATCCCGCTAACGGGTAACGTAAACAGTTTATGCCAGCTCGGGATTAAAACATACTCGTTGAGTATATCGTTCACTCGTTCATTCATGAGTGTACGATATGGGTCGAGAGGCGAAAGAAACGGGTCTATTTGTATGCAATCTTAATCTTCTATACTAATATTATAAAGCTAAAGAGTTTGTTTGTTTGAACGCACTAATCTGAGGTACTACTGGTTCGAATTGAAGAAACATTTTTGTGTTGAATAGTCCATTTATTGAGGAAGGCTATAGGTTATATAATATATAGCTAGTGTACATATAAAGATGTGAGATTATGTTTGTTATGTTATTTTGAATTTATTGAATTATCGTGTGGCGGATTCAGTGCATCTGTTATTATAACAAAATTCATTTCATTTTTTACATATTTTTTACATATTTAACGATTATTAAGTTCTTCTAATCAGTAATACGAAATTCAAATTCAGTGTTAACATAATAATTTATAAATAAACTTCACTTCCGTTCTCAACTTTACTAGCGTGAGAAGTTTTCCGTTTGAGAAATCATAATTATTCGCATATCTAACACATTAAGCTTACAGGCATATAAATAAACGCTAAATCGATTCAAGGTGGTAAAACAAGTATGGTTTAATTTAAGTACCAAAGAGAGGGGGAGGTTCCTTAGTTCCTTTTTTATTTTACTTAAAGATATTTGGTTATCTCGTATTGAATGCTGTAAGGTCAGTTTCTGCCAATTTTCTTCATATAAATGTTATTTAGTTAAAATTGTACAAGATATAAAGGAGACTGGGATTTTTGGGCTACCGACGGAACGAGTCAAGTTATGATTTAAAATTACGGTCGTATTTTTCTATTTTCAAATACAAAATATTTGATTAATCTGCAATCTGGATAAAGAGAAATCCAATAATGAGTGTTTGTGAATTTAAGTTATTAAATTAATCGATATTTTAATCGAAATTGACTTATTACTTAAAGTATTTATGTGTCTAAGAAGTGAATTTAATGGCAATGGATAAAAAGACGTATTTTTAATTTAATTCATGTTACTTAAAAGTAGAAAATACCTATATAAAAATGGTAATCAATTTTACCTTTAAAATAAGATACTTTTTTTCGACTTGTGTTGGTCTATAGTCTGTGATGGATCAGCGATGGCGGCTTCTATAATAAAAAATATCTGTAACTGTCACGTATACGTCACTCACTCGACTCGTTCTTCGTTTCGTGTTTTTGTTTTCCCGTTGTTTCCCTCTTTGTTTTGATCCCCACGACTACTGCTTTCCTCTAAGGATTCTGATCTTGCTAACTTGACGAACCCTGCTATCACATCAAACCTGAAGATTGATGCTTTTACGATTGACTTGGACTTCCTAATTTGGACTTTACGCCGGCATTACGATTGGATATTGTCAGTATGGATCGCTGTGTGAATTGTTATATTGCGACTTACCGCTGTAATACAGTTGAAGATTAATAAAGATACTAAAAGCACTTATAGTCTTATTCATTTTTTTACTAATTTGATAACTTAATGATATATAGGCTTTAAAATTAGGATTCATCTTGTTCCATCTGTAGCCCAAAATTGTATGAAGCATGCTCAGTCTCCTTTCGGTTATATTCATTTCATGTTACATTTTTTTAAAGGCGATTAAAACCGCGGGCACAGCTAGTTTTACATATAAGCGACAATCTTAGTCTTCGGGAGTACATCTATGACTTTAGATGAAACCTCTGTTCGTACATACTTCATCAGGACAATGATTTTTGGAGGTTATTACAGTGTCTACCGCTTTGCAAAATCCATCCATCCATCCATCAGCCTTTTGAGGTCCACTGCTGGACATAGGCCTCCCCTAATCGGCGCCACTCCAACCGATCCTGTGCCTTCTGAATCCAACGGTTCCCCG
>MOOZ01000093.1:551094-572173 GCA_002930495.1 Cecropterus lyciades | reverse complement strand
CTCATCATTCAGATGTCTGTCTGGCCGGGAATCGAACCCGGGACCCACTGCGTGTCAGACCGGTATGGTGACCGCTCCGCCACGCGGGTCGTCAAACATCAAGTACATCTATGACTTTAGATGAAACCTCTGTTCGTACATACTTCATCAGGACAATGATTTTTGGAGGTTATTACAGTGTCTACCGCTTTGCAAAATACTTGCATTCAACTCCCGGGAAATTCACTTAATCTTTAAAATTTTGCCTACATACATATTAAAGTAGACACATGTTTACTGATCTTCATAAGATCACTGAGTGCACGCGGATAGGATGAGATGAAATGCATTAACATTCTATTCAAAGAATTCTAAAAGGCACTTAAAATATTTAGATGACTCTTAATTTCAAACTCGCTTTGTTAGCTTTAAAATGCTCTTTTATAAAGTTGTAGATTTCCTGGTGTACTACAGTTAAATATTTATAGAAGGAGACAATTTAATTTGTTTCTTTTCTAACAATTAACTGCCAAAAGTCAGAAATTATTATACTTCTTTTTCTAGTTTTCAAAGGATAAAGGTTATAATTTCGACCCTGTTGTATGTATTTAAGTAACAACAATAACAGACTATGACTTTATGGCAAACTTTATTAAAATGCGAATGTGATTCTTGTATTTATAATGAAAAGTCCAATTCAAGCGTGTGAACTACTAATTAAACAAGTTTTCAATGTAAAGGGTCCATTTGTAGACATGATTTGTCGTTAATTTTGGAAATTCTCATTTTTTTCTTTAGAAACGTAAATAGCGAGAGTTGTCACCGTCATACCACCGTCATTAAATCATAAAGTGTATTTACTACATTTGTATTTTGTAACAGCTATTATAATTGTTATAAAAAATTCTACTTAAGTAAATTTATACAAACTTACTTAAAAACCCTTTTAATCCTTTTTCACCTTTATTCTGGCACCATTAGTTAAAATAAGCTGTGGATACTGAAATTGTTTAATCAACATCCAAGGCAAGTGGCAAAATATGTAAACCGTAAATATTCAAAACTTATTAAATTAAGTTTACAAAGTTTAGGGATTGTTATACGGTGGAGCTTTTATCTCAAATTTTAAGTAAGTAACAGACAAATAAAACAATTTGAGAGTAACTTTACTCATTAAACCTTTGAGATTATCTTTAAGCAAAACGTTTGGATGAATGCGCTGGCGTCATTCCAAATATCAAGGCCAGTAGCTCATATTCCTTTATGAATAGTTGATAGATATTTGTAGCTATTATTGTAAGAAACTTTAATATGCCCTACAAAGTCAATCTACTTTTAATACACGTCAGAAAAGCAAGAGGTTCTCCGTCAAGTGTGGACCGATTTCATTTTGTTTAAAGAATAGTACTCTTCAGTCGTACAAAGTCGTTGTCGATTTTGATTCGAAACATAAAGATATAAAACACATTGAATGCATGCATTCCATTTGACGGCAAGTGCTCCCCATCGCCCGAGACATTTGATGAACTCTATGTTACCTACGAACTCTATCTAAATCTATCACAATGATACCCCTGTGGTAGTCCACAACTTTACCTGAAGCATTCCAAGTTAGTACTTGGAATGCTTCAGGTAAAGTTGTTGACCTTATCACACACTTCTAACCTGAAATAAGCAGCATTTAACACTACAACTGTTAGGTTAAAATTGGTGGGGCGCTGGTGAGTCGAAACGAAAATCCTTTAAAGATTGCTTCACTAATTACTTTCTATGTAGAAGTTGTAAATGAGCACGTGAAATTAGAAAACTAACAATTCGTGAATAATCCGTTAAATCAATTCCATGAGACCAATTATAAAATCTCTTTTTATTTTTCAAAAAGCGTAAACGCTTAAAAAATGACACGTCAAAGTTATTGACCGAGTCCTCAATTTATTCATTCGTAAAGATTATAACTTAACGCGATAAATAAAAATAAATATGTCAAGGTATACCCTTGTGAACATCGAAACTAGTATAAAAATAGCTAATTTACGTAATCTGTTACTATGGAGGTTAACCGAATTATGTCAAACTTACACTGACACAGTCGACGATGCCTTATAAGTCTGATTTAAGTGGTATATTATGCCACATTGGTTATAACATACTTATGGGTATTATGTATTATATCTGACATACTTATTATATGTTACGTACATATTAAATGCCCAGTAGTATCAGTAAATAATTAAGTCTCAAACGATGGTACTTATTGATGTTATACTGTGAGGCGACCATCTTAGTCCTCGGGAGAAGCAACGCATCTGTGATCGATTTCAGATAGATAGATACTCCTGTTCTTTATGAAGTGACTTACAAATGTCCAAGGGCTATCGCCACTTACTATCAGATGGACTGTATGCTCGTATGGTACTTCAAGCTGATAAAAAAAATTCAAAACGAATTTATTAAAGAAAATCTCTATGTATCATTGCTGGGCTCGTGTCTCATTTAAATAATATGATTGATTTAGACATATTCAGAGACTAGCATTTGACTCCTAACTCTTTTTGAGGGGGTGCTACGCCCAGGCTTAGAGTAAGAGCTGATCTGATCTGAACACTTTCTCACAATATTCACAACTGCATATTTTAAATCTTAAGGCAAATTGAAAATATCACGCAAACATGTAACATCGACAAAATCGTGATATTCGATGAAGGTCAATGGCATTATAGATTTGTGTTTCCAATTAACATACATGGTCGAATGTCAGTGATATGAATAATTGACTGCTGGAGAGATTTATGAGCGACGCTAGAGTAGCAGTGATAGATGTTGGTTCTGTGGCCTGGTTTATATACATTTCTTTTATTTTTATAATAACAATGTGTTAAATGCTGGTTACTCGTGAGTGATATCTTCCATACATGTAGTACAAATAAATATAATTAAAGTGTCTGTTTGTAACATCCAAAACAGTAGTTTTATGCGTAATTTGAAGGGTTGATTTCAATATTTTATAGTCCGTATCATGATTTAACATTTTTTCTTTATTTCATTAAAATTCATGATATTATCAAAAGTAAATAAACGCAAATAAATCCGCAGGGCATATCTAGTAAAATAAAAGTATGAAATATTATTAGAAATTATAAAATAACATTTTATTCGTGTAGATAAAGATAACATCTCGAATAACTGTTTTATATAATATTCTAAGAATGCAGGTCTGGGTGACGACCCGCTTGGCTGAGCGGTCACCATACCGGTCTGGCACGCAGTGGGTCCCGGGTTCGATCCCCGGCCAGACAGACATCTGAATGATGAGTTTGGATTTCTGTTCTGGGTCTGGGTGTTTGTGTAATCGTCTTTGTGTGTCCATGGCACCCACGCACAGGAGAAAATCCTACTGTGGGGCTATGAGTGTAGAAAGCGTTTATGTTTATGTTTACGTTTATATTATTTGAACTACAGTTGTGTATGCAAATAGGCAAGTTTCAATTTCTGACACCGTTATAAGTCAGTGAGGCGTACCGCATCTGTCCCAAGAGTGGTGAATGAGATGTGGCGTGCGGTGAGATGTCTGCTACATTAAAAATTACATTACTTAAACTATCTACCACAGCTTTTCCCTATAATTCCTGACTTAAAATCCTGATAAGAATATTGTAGAAAACGTACCAACGGGTCGATCATTGTAATCTCTCTACTTTAGTATTATCATTGCGAAAGTAACTCTGTCTTCCTGTATGTCTGCTACGCTTTCACGCTTAAACCACCGAATCAATAGGCCACCTAATAGAAGGGTTGAAGGGGTTAAAGAGGGTATGAAAGTTCGTTATGTCATATAATTTATGTTAAAGATAAAACCATGATACTCAACCCGATTCTTATGGAACTTGGAATGAACATTTTGTTGACGACCCACGAGGCGGAGCGGTCACCATACTGATCTGACATGCAGTGGGTCCCGGGTTCGATCCCCGGCAAGACAGACATCTGAATGATAAGTTTAGATTTCTGTTCTGGGTCTGGGTGTTTGTGTAATCGTCTTTGTGTCCATGGCACCCACGCACAGGAGAAAATCCTACTGTGGGGCTATGAGTGTAGAAAGCGTTTTTTTTTTAACATTTTGTATTTTTAAACATGATATGAGCCGGTTACACTGTGTGTCACAAATTGCTTTTGCCTATGATTGCTGACATTAAAGTCGATATAAAAATTTTAGAATACGTACCCGTTGTTACTGTAATCGTTTACTAACCTATAACGTACGTACTAACCTTTCGTTCGAATTGCAGACCTTTGGTTTCTTGTAGTAAACTGAGTATTGCGTAGTTAGTTGCGTTAAGAAAATTAGTATAGAAAACTTACGTACTTGAGAGTATCGCTGAAAACTTCATACTATTTATTTTTCTTTAACGCGTTAAGAGCTAGTGTAGCTTCTAAATCAAATATATTCATTTGATAATTTTTCATCCACTTCTTCATCTTTTAAAGACAGTAAAACTAACGACGGCTGAAGAAATAATTATAAACATCATCATCGTCATCATCATCATGAGGTTTTGGGCTTACCATCTTTGTGGTAGGAATTTATCCAAATGTCTGCTGCGCTCAGTCTAGTGAGTGACGAAAATAACACAGTACTTGACTAGCTACAACCCTTTTGACCTACGGTATGCTCTACCACGCTGCTCTAATACGAACAGTGAATAGAAGTTAGAAGTCAACGAATGATAACAACCGGGACTATCCATCTTTCGTCGCTTTTTTCTTCACTACATCAGGGTTTATTTTTATTATATGAAAGTAGCAAACAAGCATGCAATCCACCTGGTAGTAAGTGGCCACTGTCACCTATGGACATTTGAAATCAACCCCAAATAAGATCAGAGTCTCAGGTTAGCCACAGATGCGTTGCTACCTGAGGACTAAGTTGGAACGCCTCGGATAAGTATATCTCCGACACTAAAAAAGAGAATTAAGTGGATTTTGTTAGTTTTTTCAAGCGTCTACATCGTTAGAGAACAATATCTTGAACACGCCGCGCTTGTCAATAGATTCCGTGTTGTTTATGCTTCAGTGGCGCGCACATTCATTTCACTTCGTTCGCCAATTCACGTTCGATTTCACTGCATTCAGTAAACAGTGGAATTGTTTATATTGCCAATTATGAAATGGTTCTTATCGCTTGATAAAAATGATTTTTTTTTAAGTTACAAAAGTCAGGCGTGATATGTTGTTCATTGGTCACTGTCGCTTTCATATGGAGTGTGAAAATTTTTGGTAAGACTCCCTATCTGATGATTTTACGCAAATGCCTTGCTATTTTTAAGAATTGAATTGAATGCAATTGAATGTAAATAGCTTCGACAAAGAAATTTACCTTTCCACATCCCTTAAACCTTACATCTTGAGCTTCAGCTGTATATTTTCCACCTTAGTAAATTTAGGCGTCACAAAAAATTGTTTACACATAAATCTATACATCTATGCATATAAATTAAATTGAAGTGTCTGTTTTAATATCAAAAAACAGCTTTTTACCAAATGCATATGGAAGTATATACGATCAATGACTAAAATTTTTGTTTGTCTGTCTGTTTGTTCTGGGTAATCTCTGAACTTGAACTTTCACTGTTAGATAGCTGATGTCATAAGACGTAACTTAGGCTAATTCTATGTCAGAAAATGTAATTAGGGTTCCGTTCAAAAATATAAAACCGCGCGCGATCTACGCGCACGTAGTCACCGTCACCGCTGCTAATGTCAGGTGCTATCAGTCCTCTCTGAAACAATGCTATAATGTAAAAATTGTATAAGATCTAAAATTTCGGCTATATGTAACTTGGCCAAGTTACATTTTTACGCGGGTATAACCGTGGGGCACAGCTAGTAGTTAATAAAACTGCATTAAAATACCAACTTTTTTTTTATATAATATGGATAGTAGCAAATAAGCATGCAGCCCACCTGATGGTAAGTGGCTACTGCCGCCTATGGACATCTGTATTCAACACTAGGTAAGATCAAATCTCACCTCAGGTTAGCCACAGACGCGTTGCTACCCCTGAGGACTAAGATGGAATGCCTCGGAAAAGTATGTCTCCCTTACCAAACCACTTACGTACGTTCGTAGTGTAACACTTAGATAAAATTTTAAAAACGTTTCAATTTATAATACCGTTAGCGTGGTTATATAGTAGGTACACTCTTAAACAAAATTAACATGATAACAAGGACATCACGCAGAGCAAAGCAAACACTTCCAAAATACGAAAAATCTGACGTGGATTTTTCGTATTTACGTAATAAAATGTGTAAGTTGTTTCATGTGAAAATAATGTTGAACGTGTATGAACATAAATGAGCTGTGGATACATAAACAGTAGCAGTATATACATATATAGTATATATAGTAGTATCTCCTTGTTATTGCAATTGGCAGTTCACGCTCGAGCAGAGCAAATCATTTCACTTTGCAGATTCCGATTCGATTTCGCTGCGTTCGCTGTGTTAATTGTTCTGTGAAGCTTACGTTATGGTTCTTACTTCATTTAATTCGATAACATTTGTATCCTTTTTGTATTTCACGAGGAATAACCGCTATGATGTGTTATGATCATATAAAGTTATCATATGATACCTTTATGTGATCATAACATGGTGAAATAAGTCATTAAGGTCATTGTATGCAAAATATGTGTACAAAGTGAAAGTTGCCACATAATAAAATGTATCATTTGTTTAATTTCAACGATAATATCAGTCTAAAATTATATACATGCAGGTGAAAAGTAGATCAATTACTTTAAAATTACTACTTTTATGAACATTTATTCTATGCACGACAATATAGGTTCGACTCGATTATGTTTCTTTGTAACCTAGTCAATCCTTTAATATTTTCTTTGTTTGAAAATCTTGTCATAATTACGTCAGCCGTTTCTGGCAGACGGACAAACGGATTGATAAGTAGACAAAATAAACATACAACAATCAAAAAACCCTTTTTATGTTTTGGTTCCGTTAAAAGCGGGAGCAGGTTATTTTGTAATGTGCCTCCATTTTTTGTCCGCCTATATTTTTTCCTTTTGATGTGAAACATTTATAGGCGCAAGTTAACCTGATTCGAGTGGCGATCGCCACTACGTATTTATTATAGCGCCATCTGTTATACATTGTCGGAACTATTAAGTATCGAATAAAACAAAGCGGGCTGCGGTGTTAGTTCGACTTAGTGCGGGGTACTATTTGTAGATGGCGTTATTTTCATTATGCTATGTTTCACATCCGCCAGGTGTCCCGAGACCGCATTTTTTTTCTCCTGAGTGATTTCTGCCGCTCATGGAAATCTTTAATCTCATACAGAATAGGGGTTGTACTTAAAGTCAACCACAGACGCTTTGCCACTTCAGAGGACTAAGTTTGCACATCTTTTAATGAGCCCTAAGGCTCAATAGATACTGCGATTCCAATAATAATACATATAGCGTGTCGACTTGACAACCTCCTTTTAAATCGGGGAAAAGAAAAGGTATTGTAGTGACAATATCATCAGTTATTTTTTGTCCAAGTTTTTTATTACAAGTTCTTGTGATATTGGCACCGATATCGTTTAATTATAGCGATGCAGTGTCATGTTCAGTGTATCACTTTCTAGATTTTTTATTAAACATTGACGGTTACAATACAATATAGCAATGAATATATTTCGCTATGATAACTCAAAAACACGATAGTTCAAGCAGCATCTTTATTATTGCTTTGTATATTATCAATGTGCTTTAATTGTTTGCTCATTTTATAACACAAGCAAGGATGTGTAACGAAACGCGTAAGGCGAATTAGGTAACGAGTATAAGTAATCACAATAGACAAATTAAAAGCTCCTGATAAATTATTACCCTACGTAAAAAACTATTCTTATAGAACGTTACGGAAATTCAAAATTGTAGTTCCCTTGCTATTACCATCAAATTAAACGATTATGAATATATAATAGTTTATCATCAATATATATTAAAAACTTATAAACAAGTGCTTAAGTAAATGTTACTTATTATTATAAACTAGCTGAGCTCGCGGTTTCACCCGCGTTAAAAAGAAATGTAACGTGACATATCATCCATGCAGCGGAAGCTCTCATTAGAAAAAAAGTCCCCCCGTTTTTGAAACATTCTACAATGCTGCTCCGCTCCTGTTGGTCTTAGCGCGATGATATATAGCCTATAGCCTTCCTCGATAAATGGGCTATCTAACACAGAATTTTTCAAATCGGACCAGTAGTTCCTGAGATTAGCGCGTTCAAACAAACAAACTAACAAACAAACAAACTCTTCAGCTTTATAATATTAGTATAGATAAAGTTTCATCATCAAGAAAACATTCAACAAATAATTTATTTTCTAACATTATTAAGTATCAAACGAACCGCACGAGCCATCATATATGCATGTTATTACACGTAAGTAATACTGCTTTGTGAAATCAATTTCCCTGAGACATTGCAAAAAGTTAATAGGGAATAGCTGTACTATTGATGAATCTGCAAAGATGGAGGAGTATAATGGATTATGTAACAGGATTCCGATATAGGATGTTAAGTAAATGAGCCTGAGAGGTGCCAATCAATGTTAGTCACATAATATAACTGATGATACAAGAAAATTGTGTGAGAACAGTATGCATTAATGACGAATTTAATTTTGTGAAATTGATGATGCATTTCTGTAAAAAAAAATATGCGTGACGAATAGATCTCTTTCCTTTGGTAAGCCGATTAAAAATGTTCAACACCTTCAGTGCCATCTACACGCCTGTGTGTTCTTGTAAATTTTATCTCTGTGCCAGCGACACGCCACGCGCGCTCAAAGTACGTACGTTGTCAACATATACGTCGGCCTCTGAGGAGCATTCGTGGAAATCATATTGGTATGGAACGTGTTAACAAAAGTTTTTTTATTTGCCTGAACCGTAATTTTAATGCATTTCAGTATTAAATAGCGTGGCCATGCGTAATCTAAACCCGGTGAGATTAGAGTCCCATCTGAGGTTTACCATAGATGCGTTGCGTTGAGCCCTGAGTACGGCGCGCGACACGATCGAGGTCGTCTCACGGTTGCTAAATTGCCGTTTGTATATATTTATGTTTACCTTAGTACACCCTCTCGAGCACAGCAGTCCAAACACTGTTGTTACTAGGCAGTTAATAGGTCTCCCGAAGCACCACCACCATGGTGGTGCATCCGGAGACGTACCACAAAAGATCCTATTATATTTACTATATTTGTATCTATGTAAATGAAAAACCATGCGAGTATATTATTACACAATATGTCTGCTCATGCACTCCAGAGTCTTAGGTTAGAAAGGGATTTTTAACCTTGAATTCGTGAACTTGGTCTGATCAAGCTTTGACAGTAATAATCTATATTTTTAGCGTACTAAATGAAAACTTTTTGAACACGTATCAAATATATAAAAATTGACTTCGAAAGATTGACGAATTGGAACATGTGTTTTGTGTGTAATATTAACCAAGTGGTTTCTTGTGTTTGTTTGACTATGGCATCCAAATCACAGGAATGGTCCCTAAATTCTTAATGTAATCCCGACTTGATAAGCCATTGCGGTTTGTTCATTTGTTTCGTGTGTGGTTTGCCAAAGTAGAGCAATCTACATAGAGAGAGAATCTCTATTTGTTGCCTTAGTCTGGAATGGCTTTAATTCAATAAGACGTATGTATACCGTATTTGTATTTCCTATAAAACTAAACAAATGATTATTTAGTATTGAAGAAGCAAACGAGCACGCAATCCACCTGAAGGTACCTTCGAAATTGGCAGCAATAACCACGTCATATGAAACTGAGATTATATCTTAAATCAATACAGATGCGTTGCTACTCCCAAGGACAAAGGTCGCAACCATCAATCTGCAAGATCTGCTTCACGTTATCCAACATGTCTACATGTGTTACGTAACATGTCAACGAATTTATAACGTGTAATACGGTCAAACCATAGTAGCTCTCGAGGTATGCAAAGAATTGAACAGGCACACTTATTAAAACAAGGAACTTCACACGAACGTTTATGATTTAAACATATTGACTACCTGATTATGTTAAATCAAAGAATAGTTTAGGTTCCCTTCCGACAAACGGTGAGTAACATCTGTCAAGGTTTTGGCAAGCGACCGTCATCGCATCGTGTAGGTAAACAAACTCGGGATATTTATAATTTTTCATTTACATCCTCGTGCGCCCTACGAGAATTTGTTCTAGTAAGCCGATGAACGTAAACATTGTTCTTAATATTTCATACCAGTCTCTCGTCGCTTGCGTAAGGTGAATTCTTTTGTACACGATGTTTCACTACAGAGTCAAGAGTAGAAATTTTTTGTGTATTATTTATTTATGGATTGTTTTAAAAGTTTATCAGATTTATTATGAGTAAAGAGAAAAATAGTTGACTAATTTCGGCGTGTACTTTTGAATCCAAAAATATTTAAAACTGATTAGTGAAGAACAATTTGTGAAGTGCATGAAGGAGGGTGAGATTTAGCATAATTACAGTTAATTAGAGAGGACAACAAAATGTTTCTTTAAATGAATAAGTATAATGTAAACATTATTTTAAAAATTCATTCATTGCTAACGTTTATACTGACTATATAACACAATGACACATGTGAACACAATAATGCCCTGTCAAAAATGTCAGATGTCTATGTCAAAATCGGGTTATCACTTTTTGACACTTTGGCACATTTGACATTTTTGGCTTAATCAATCTAAACCTCATTTTTTCATTATTGAGTGTTTTCGAACTCGAAAAATAAAGAAATACACGTTTGTAGATATTTTATTTTTTATGAGGTACATAATTTTAAAACCGATTAAAGTTCAATAATCTATTGAAATTGTAAACAATGTTAAACTTCAGTGAATTTGAAGTTTTATCCGACTGCGACAGAAGGAGTCTAATGTTGTAGATTTTATGTATGTATGTTTATTTGTATGTTTGTCAATTTCTTTGGCACGTGCTATAGCCCAAACGACTTGACGGATTGTGACATATGACATATCATTAAAATCAGTTTGCAGAGTGTCAGGCTATATAATTTTCATTGTAAAAGGTCGCACAAAGCGTTAAATTACATTTATTATTACGAAAAAGAAATCGTTTTTAGGGTGTTTGTTTAAATATTTCTAACATTTATTTATCACAGTAACGGATGACTTCAGTTACGATACTTAAATTATTAAATAGAACCTTCGTTTGAGTTGCAAGCGTTTCCGCAATTGATTTATAGACTACATTTTGTGCAAAATTAATATATTAACAATATGTACCTTGCCATGAAACTGAATCATATGATTCAAAAATTACTTAATACATACAATCTTATTACAATAATATGTTGTTGCGAATAATTACGAACAATTTAATGATAACAAACGATACATTTAAAGGTAGAATTCCTTGTGGTTCAACTGGAGAAGCACCACCGCAACATTCTGACTATTAAGACTATTCAGTGTTATGCATTACTTTGTTCTGGTTTGAACGGTGTGGTTAGGGAGATACATTCATCCTAAGCGTTCCAACTTAGTCTTCGGAGGTAGCAACGCGTCCGTGGCTTACCTCAGGTAACAATTATCTTGGCGTTGATAACACATGGGCATGGGCGCCAGTGACCGCTTACCATCGGGTGGACTGCGTACTTGTTGCTACCTCCTTATTATTATAAAGATGATAAGATGATATTGTGTGAGTAACGTCAAAATGCACACGTACATTAACATCACACGTGTAGCAATTGAAATAGCGGGAATTTTGTATATAATCTATACTGATATATACAAATGAGATGATTTGTGTCTTTGTATCTATTTTTTACTCAATTACGCAAGAACCACTAGTCAGATTTGCATGAAATTTAGCATGGATGTAGCTTATTTACCTGGTCAACTTATATGCTACGTTTTATTCGATATTTTGCACCATTTAAAAATAGAAGCTATTTTTGTGACCAGTAGGGAAGCACGGATACTTCAGTTAGTAAGCCGATAAAGACGTCAATAAAACGTGGCTAAAAAGATGTTGATTGTTGTAGAATGATCGGGTTTTGAATCGTCCATATACAATTGTACAAAACATCTTGAGATTAGTTATTTTGATTACTGTTTTGGAGGTTTTTAATGTTTCTTAAATAAAACATAGCAGTGCTTAGTACGAGTTTATTGGTTTCCTCAAAATAATCATTATATACGCTTTTGCTTATACCTTGCAATGTATTTGGCAATGATAAGCGAAAACGTAAACAATGATTGTTTTCTTGAAACGTTATATATTCGTACGATGGGCACCGACCGTCAACCCATTATTGTCCCACTGCTGGGCTCGGGTCTTTTCTCAGATTGAGAGGGTTTCAGGCCGTAGTCCATCGCGCTAGCCAAGTGCGAATTGGTAGACTTCACACACCTTTGAGAACTTTTTAAAGAACTCTCAGGTGTGTAGGTTTCCTAACGATGTTTTTGTTCACCGTAAAGCAGTGACAATTAACTTCGCACATAATTCTAGAAGAATCAGTAATGCGTGCCTGGGATTCGAACCTCGGACCCTCGATTGAGAGGCCGAGTTACAACCATTCGGCTATCACTGTTGTCACTATGGGCACAGTTGCCACCAATCACAAGTTTAGACGAAGAGTTATCTCGGCGTCGTGTTATACCAACACTCCTTATCACTGGTGAGACAATGGGTTCAACAAACCCGCACCGCTTATCGTGTCGAGCTAAGCCTTATTTATGCTCTCCTGCTTTTATAAGTTCTCAACAACACTTCTGAATCATATTCTTAGTCATAGTGTACCAACCGGTTGCAAGAAAGCTCAAATAGTTTCCGAACTATATATTTATGATTTTTCTGAATATTATTTTTATGAATACTTTTTATTATTATTATCTTTCTCTTACTAGTATTATAAATGAAAAAGTTTGTGAGAATTAGAGAACTCTTTGTGGTTCGACTCCGGAAGCGCTACTGCCACACCTATTTCTGCCTCATAACTGCAGTGTTATGCGCTGTTGTGTTCTGGTCTGAAGGGTGTGGTAAGGTAGACATTCTTTCCGAGGCATTCTATCTTAGTCCTCAGGGGTAGCAACGAATCTGTGGCTAACCTTAGATTTGATTTTATCTAGGGTTGATTACTGATGTCCATGGGCGGCAGTAGCCACTTACCATCAGGTGGGCTGCAAGCTCGTTTGCTACTTCCATGCTATAAAAGAAATGTGTGTTTGTTACTCTTTCACGCCAAAACCACTGGTCGGATTTCGATGAAATTTGGCGCACTAATCGTTTATGACCTGGATTAACGCATATAAAGTATACTGAGTGACAAATTTTTATATGTACTCGTACATATATTGTAGCCTATACTATATTACGTAAAGTCGACATAGTTCAAATAGGCTGAAACTAGTAAATGCAGGTTAAATTACGTTCTGATTTATCTTTTATGCGACTAAAATTGTAATGTGTTTGGCATGAGAGTTCTAAGCTGAACCAATAAAACAAAAACGCCAAAAGATCATATCTACTAACAAAACTACATTAAATTATGGGGTCGGCTTTTGTTTTGATTTAACTTACGTACTACATTTTAATATTTCTATATAACATTGTATGTATGATATTATATTAGAAATCCGCGGCAAGACGCAAACTTCTTTTAAATCTTCCTGGGAATCAGCCCGGATAATCCTTACCCTTTCCCGATGCGCTGACAAGGCTGCAGTATATGACATATTTATAAGGTACTAGACTTTTCCCGCGGCTCCGCCCGCATCGGTCGCCTTTACCGCGGTAATGAGTATCTCATGTGTTAATACAGGTCATAAACTTTATTTACGTCACATTTCAGCCAAATCCGACTAGTAATATTTACATGAAAAAGTAAAAAAGATAAATCCATCCACAAGACCTTTTCCCTTAGTGATTTTAATATTAAAATAATTGATTCATTAAAGTTAAAATCTAACATTTATATCTTGTTGCTATTTACGTTTATGTTCTAATGTTTAAAATAACTATAAATAAAGTTACTAAATTGACTAAGTACATTTTTGCTATAACCACTTTCAAAAATATCTTTAGTTTTTATGCTTTGTCTTATGCCTGTGATCTTACAGTATATATGCACCTATCCGTTTTTCCGCTATCACAACTGTTAATCGATTATTACGTTAACTAATAAATTGTGTTACGGCTATACTCGAGAAAGTACTTTCACTTCATAATTCATCAAACTCTTAGGGCGATGTTTGTTACAAGTTTCTGCGTATTCTATCCAACAATACCGCTTATGTTCGTTCTGATTTAGTACAAATGTTTTCATAGATACGGAAATGTTTATCATAGTATTTGAGAAAGAAAATAAAATAAAACTCAAAATTTCGATTAAAATATATTTATAAATAAGAAATTGATTTGTCCTAGATACTTAACTAACCCTGAACCCCTTGGAACCCCTTGGATGTATCTCTTTTTTACCACTCCATTCCAATCAGAACACAACTATAAAACTACGAAAAAACAACCTTAAGTTAGTTAAATACAGACTGCACCTATTACATGTTTAGATACAGTGGCACAAGTCTAGTGTCGATCGCATACCGGTCTCCGATGTCAGCAGTCATTAGTGTAACCCAAATGCGAACCGATCTACTGTGACATCCGATATTAGCGAATGGCACGCAGACTTCCTCTCGATCTACCGTTACAAATTACTTTATAATAACATGCACAATTGTTAAATCCTAAACCATGATTGCATAGTGTAGATGTCGGCCTTTCACGCTGGAGTCCAGAGACACTCGTCGACCCATTATTGTCCCACTGCTTGGCATGGGTCTTCTCTCAGAATATTTGGGCCGTAATTCACCGCGCTGAGAACTTATGCTACCACTGCGTCCAGAGGCACTACGCATTAATTATTATTATTAAGTGCTGGACCTATATAATCCAAAAAAACCGTAATCTCAAGCTGAATTCAGTCAACTACAACTAAACGATTCTTCAGTGGGGCAGTAGTCCGAAGGGACATAAGGTGTATACAAGGCGCACGCAAACTTATATAATATAATCAAGATATAATTAATATAGTACGAGTAGTCGTTCGATAAGAATTAATTACTACGTGAGAATTAATTAGTATATTAGGTAATGGGCGGTTAGCCCTAGTAGTTTCTTGCACACTTCAACTGGGACAAGCGGAAACATAACCCGGCTAAGTATCAGCCAATCAAGCCATACGGATCAGCCAAAACATAGCAGGTCTCGGTTGGTACCTTAAAATAGTAGACGTTTAATATAAGGCTTTCCGAAAAGTTTAAAAATATACAAAATTTTAGTATTTTGTCTGTAGGTACCTTCTTCATGAGTTGTCGAAAGCCTTTTAACCAGTGGTGAACATAATGACGTCAAGTAAAAGAAGATCGCAGACATGGGTCGCAGAACCACAGCGAGTTAACTGCGTCACATCGCTTCTGTGCGGCTTTTGTCTAAGGGACGCAAACACCATTGAACTGATGGAAGAACACGATAAGGGTCATTAAGCGCCTACAACCGACAATGGCCCTGGAGGGTCCTCCTACTATATTTACGTCAAACAGCATAAAGCCGTCTTATTCGGGAAGATTTTCAGTTCGACCTAATTTATAATGCTATTTCATGAGACGTCTACGAGACTAACGAAAACTTCAAAAGTGTTTTCAAGTCTCGTTTTATAAGCTACTTTAACTGGCAGCGTATATACTCCTCAGTTTTTGTAATGGAATATAAACATTACAATGTTTTGTACACTTTTATTATACGAACAAAATTCATATCAATATTCGTATATATCATAAGTGCTTCAACACCCACAGACACAAAAAATCTGAAACAAATTGTAACACCCAGACCCTGAAGAAAAATATAAACCTGGTTAAAACCAATTGTAGGGGGAGAATTTATTTTCGTTTGCAATTTGTATTTTGTGCTAGATAAATATAGCTTTCGTCTCAAACAGAACGTAATTGTACTTCGATTGATAGGTTTATTGTAACTTCAGTGGGCGCAACACTATAATTCATAGTGGGAGGTAGATCCAACAATTGCTCCCCATGGCGCAAGCCTGAGTTTATGCCCTTACAATAAACACAATAAATGCAAAGAAATGTTTTTGTTAGAGAACGTTGTATTTCTATTGAAAGGTTAAACTTATTCGGGTACACGCGTGTGTATAATAAAATACTCGTAAAAATAAATTAATTGTAAGGCCATTGAAAAGGTCGAGAAAGCCAGGTGGTGGCTGCGGCCGTTAATCTTAGCTCGTTATCGATGCTATACTCGGTGATATTAAACTTAGTATAAATAGTGATTTAATAGAATTAGGTATGAATAGATTGTGCGCAATGTTGATACAAAGTACAGTCAAAAATTATACTTAGGTTAGGTGCTACGGTATCCCCTGCCGGTTGTAAGAGGCGACTAGAAGGGGGCTTCTGGTATTGCGGGCGGCTAGAGTGGGAGCTCGAACCGCCCAGCCAGCAACCCCGAGTAGGACGGCGGCATGTGTGGCCGCATGTCGTCGCAGACACCGGAAGGTGCAGGGGGACAGGTGTACGTCCCCCAAGAGAAGAGCCCGTGAGGGGCGCCGCGCTAGAGGGCACCGCTGTGTTCCACAGGAGATCCCGGAGTCCCCTGCAAGCGCTGAGGAAGGCCACCGAGGGGGTTTTAGTGGGTAAAAATCCCACATAACCCGGAGTGTCTCCCAAGGCTTCGGTGTACCTTTTGAAGGTTTCCCCCCCGTCACAAAAAAAGGTTAGGGGTAGAACTCATGCTTCGAGGGTTCGAAATCAATTTTATAATAGTTTATAAGTTTAAGAGTAATTAAAATATTGCTTAGTACTCATGAAGTATAATAAATGTTATACGACAAAATAAAGGTTAAGATTTTTTTAAGTTACACGATAACAAAGTTATCCATAAAAACTACACTACTACATGGGTTTATAATATAATACCTTTTCTTGACATAAACATTCCTAACGCCAAAATAGTATTTCCATTTTTGGCTGCGATTTATAGAGAATCTAATGTTTTTTATTTGTATGTGTGTATTCGTAAATACAAACAGTTTGAGTTTAATAAAAGCTTGTAGAAGAACGTTTAACACTTAGTCAGTAGGCACTGAGAAGTGCGAACGTGACTTGTTTAAAATACTTAAGGACTTTCTTTCACATTCACGAGTTTGTATTTTTTCCTGAGCATGACTCTTATTTTGTTCTTTCCGCTTTTTTGCAATCTATAGAAGGAAAGTAATAAGAGATGGCCAATCGAAAAGAATGAGAGTAACTGTAATGAGAGTAAGTTAGTCGTGCAAGAAAACTGCTTTTGTTGGAAAAACTGGTTCCCTAAGAGATTCAATTACCGGTAATAGAAAAAATCCATCAGTTTCATAACAATGAAGACCTACACGAACTGGAATGTTTGGTCAAGCGTTGTGATAATAAGATTGTAAGAAATTACGCGAGGACCCGGTACGGCATATTCTGTGTAGTGGACATGGATCGATTATCTACTGATACGTTATTATACCTGCTTATTAGTAAATAGATTTAAAACAAATTCCGAAAACTAGCAATAGACCAAAGCTATAAGCTTTGTTTAAAATACTTGGGGAATAAACAATAAACGATGCTTTACAATAAACGGTATCGGTACGTAAATAAAAGGAGGTAAAGAATAAGTAGTACCGTTCCGAGTAAGGTAATTATTTACTGACTTTCTGTCTAAACCTGTTTACCTCTTCTCGAGATTACTATGGAATAACAATCTCGAAATTTGGATTCATTTAGAATGTTTGTAGACTTGCATATAGACTTATGTAGCATGAACTATGAGATATGAGTCCGTGCATCAAATCTTTAAGTCACTGGCATAAATTACACAAATATTTTGATTTATTTCTTTAGATTATTAATATATTTTCAACACAACGAAATTGACAACTCATTGATAAAATTGAAACAACTTGTAACTTTCTAATTAATTCTGTGGGCCTCTTATAGAACATCCAGTAACCGAATACAATGACAATCGGTACAGCACCGGTAACCGGTCTTCCTATGCACACGCCACGTTTCCAGAAATCACTTTCGATACTCAAACCGGTCTGCGTTTGGTTACGGCTTAAGGTAAGCACATATGAGATGCGTGACGTTTAAACATGATCGGATGTAGCGAGAAAGTGATCCACTGGCTCCTAAGGGACGTTTCGTAGAGATTGATGGCTCGATTGCATCGACGTAAAAGTGAAACTGTCCATTAGGGGATCAATTTTGATTGAACGTACGACTGCATACCGATCATTGCATGTAAAGATTATCCAAAATGGCTGACTTAGTGAAAAGGAATTTTAAATCGTCGGGAAAAAATATTATATCTAGGATGTTACTTTCGTTATAATTATGGAAACGAATTATTTCATAACTAATCATGTTTAAAGCTGCTTTTCTGTTGGTTAGTTTCAACACAATAACGTAATGACATTACCAGCAGTGACAAGCTACTCTTTACCATAAGCATATTTACAGTTCCTACTTAAAATTCAAAAACCGTGAAGCAAGCTTAACTTGTAGCATGTATGAAGAAACTCGAAGAGATACAATTAAAAACTTTGGTAGAAAGGAACAAACTTAATTATTATAATTAACACTGTCTGCAACATTGTTAAGAGTTGATAAAACGAAATTTTGGCTTGAAAATGTTCGCAAACTTCTATCAGTTGGAGTAGGCCATCGTACACGAGTAGATAGCAAGAAGTAGGGCAGCCGCGCCCGCCGCTCCTCAGATATTGTCTAGATCAGTGGTCGGCAACCTTTTGGCACCGCGGGCCAATTAGTAGCTGGAGGTAATAGCCTCATCGTAAAGTAGTATTCGAAATTTTATGGTGAAAAAAGCGATCGTCAAAAAAAATCAATTTGGCGGTGATAGAAATGGTTTAAGAAAGACCCGCGGGCCGCATGGACAGAGTCGTCGATCGCCGATTGTCGACCGCTGGTCTAGATTATGGTATTGCGTCTGTGGCATGCGTTACAACGACGCAACTTTTGATTTTGGAATACTTCCTATTTTGTACATCCGCCAAACTAACTACCTTATGAGTAATGATGACTATGAAATGTTAACACTATCAATTGATCACAGTTAAATAATTCGTAAGCTGATCTTGCGCCCAATATGCTCATAATACGAGGGACTTTTAGTAACTTACAGTCCGTAGTACACATTTTCTTTCTATTAAAGCTTAAAAAAATCGAAAATATATCTATTTCTTTTAAACATTGCTAACAGCATTCGAATTAAAAGTTAATTACCAACTATTACTCCTATTTCGCAAGGTTTGCAAGATTGATTTAATTTTGAGTAGATTTTGATTTAATTTTTTTATTCTCTAATTTTTGTAGACAATCCAACTTTTGCTCTGTATTTCATTTACAGCAGATAATAACGAATGTTTTATTTCTTTAAACCTGCAATTGTAGCACTATTCGACAAGGTGCCTGCTCTATCATTAAACCTTGTCGACTTTCTATAGTTGAGATAATCGTGCGTGCTTCTAAGCTATTTGATCTCTATATTCCAAAGACGATCTAATTAAAGCATTTATTTGTAGACACTAAGTTTCAAAATAGGTTTTATTTATTAGTTGGCAAATCCGGCCACGTTTCATTCAGCTTTAGAGCTTTAGAGGAACTTACTTCTGAGGAGTTGCAACAACATCAGTGGCATAGAGTGGGGGACACCAATGTTAAAGACTATTAACTTTTTTTTCGTCACCGTAATTTCTAAATGGGTGGGTGGCCAATTCAACTTCGGCCCCGGGCGGCATGAATCCACGCTACGCCACTGAACAACATATCGTCGTTTAAGTTCTAGCACCGCGTAAGTCATTTTTTGACGGTAATGACATTTTGAAAATCATCGTCATTGGAATCCAAATACGCGTCGTTTTGTCCAAACAGAATCAAGGTACGACACAAAAATACCTTTAAATTATGAAAAATTAAAAGTACAAAATGGAACTTTTGTTGCGTCTATGTAAAATTAATCGGTTTTTGTCTCTCCAAAAAAATTGCCAAGAATGACTTACGCGGTGATAGAACTTAAGCGACAATGTCTGTGTTAATAACTCAGGTTGGATTTCAACTTTATCCAGGGGCGATGAACCATCTGTATGGTCATGGGCTACAACGGCCACTTGTTCACATGGACCGAATGTTCGTTTGCTACTTCTATATTAAATGAATTTTATATACGGAAGCTGTGTTTATGAAAGAATTTAATGTTATTCTTCTGGGCACGGCGCTACCGAAATAAATAGAGCTTAGTTCACCGTTAGCAAGAATTTACGTAAAACCAAAACATTACTTCTGCCAAGGTTAACCGGACTTTGACCTGGGTTTGTTTTGTTAGGAAAAATTCAACAATATTGTTTCATTATGTAGCTAAATGAGCCATTGTTTCGATATACTTATAGATATAATTATTTAATGCCGTATCATATTTTATTAACACAGATGGTGATGGTGGTGATGTGATCGCGACAACGTATAAATATGCTTTATTTTTGCATGTAACTATGTATTTTTGAGGGAAGTGGTGACTGAGCAATAAGTTGGAAAGCCTTCTGCAGGTATTAATTTTACCACGTGCTAAAAAATAGGGCAGCGTTTAGTGCTGCTTTCATAAGTTTTATCAGATAGAAGTATCACACGAGCATGCAGTCTATAAGCGTCTGCCTGTAGAAAAGAGGTTCTATCTGATGACAATCACAGATGCGTTGCCGCTGCCGAAGACTAAGATGGTCGCCTCATATAAGTGAGCAGGCAACCACACCCATCCAGTGAAACGCAGAATTGCTACACGATAGAGATAGTTATGGCAGTGGTACCTGTGATACCCCAGTTGAACCATACTTTATTTGACATACATTATTTGACGACCCGCGTGGCTGAGCGGTCACCATACCGGTCTGACACGCAGTGGGTCCCGGG
>MOOZ01000093.1:528734-541110 GCA_002930495.1 Cecropterus lyciades | reverse complement strand
ATTAAATTCTGCAATTTATACATTATATTTTGCACTTTTAAATTTGATATAAACTAAGCACGTAAAACCATTACTGTCGATCGGACGATTCTCAATGGCATTTCGAAAATCATTTATTAGAGATAAAAGTTTTTAAATTGAACAGAATCGTACATTAAAATTACACGGAAGTTACTGATTTTATTTGGACACAAATCACTTTTTACCTGACTACGGTGAAGTAAAATGTATGTTGGTATGGATGTTCATCTGTTCCCTCATAACTTCTAAAGTAGTTATCATAATTAGACAAATAAGGTGTCGTTTGAAGCCTCTTCATTGTCCGCTGATTATAGATTCCATGATGTTACGTTAAATTGCCTACAGCGCTCTCTAGGGGACTTAAAGTAAAGAATCAATAAAAAATGTTGTATGGGGTATCAAATGAAAGAGCTGTCTTAGCACATTTCAAATAAGTAAATATTATTAGCTATTGCTCGAGGAATGCTGTGGTCGTATGCCACATAGTGTAGTAATAGCAGATTCATTATAATAATGAAATATAGTAATAATGAAATAAAATCAAAGTGGCATATGATCACGTCTATCCTTTAAATGAATCTCTATCAGTATGACGTATAAAATACATTAAAATATAATACGTTTAAGTAAGTTGTTTATTTATTAGCCGGTAAAAGTTTGTACATTATAATTTCAGCGGAGACTATTTTCTTGTTTCGTACTTTTTAGAGCGTGTTTTAGTAGTCGGGTTTTAATTTTTAAACTTTCTTTTTTTTTAATAAATATTTAACGAAAAATAAATATATTTAAAATTTGAGTGTTTAGAATAGCTCGGTTTTGTCTGATTCATGATTAAATACGACGGCAGTTTCTTAAGCCTTATTATTTATGAAGTTATATATCAATGATTATATATTAAAATCCAAATGAAAGATCTTTATAACAGAGTGTTGAAAGGCATGTTATTAAGGTCAATTTTATTTTAAGTAAAGGCGTTATATTCATGACTTTACTTAAATTAAAATGACTGTTAAAACAATCATTTTTTTTATGAAAACAAAACAACCCTATGCTTTAAGTTCGCATTGATAATATCAGTATGGATTTAGCTTGCTTCTTTAAAATACTCATTTGTTAGTATTCCTCTGTAATTACTAAAACACAGTACACCGATACGAAATTATCAAGTAGCTTTGAACTCTAGTAACATGCTCCCGAAATAACACTGCGTTCCCATTGTTTCGATTTCGCAAACCACTCGTGCAGGCATCCTCACCACACGACATTCACGACCACACATATGTCACGGCCGTATTGTGTTTGAATCTGTGATCACTTTAAATATTGAATTTGTGTATGCAAAATGCCAAAATATAGTTTGCGAGGAAGAGTCCTCGAATATTCTCTACCACGACATTCAATACGAAAAGTGTTCCTAATTATTTTATTATAATTAATTATTAACAAGTTATTCGCAGGAATCCGCCCTTATGTTCTGTACATGTTTTTGGAATAACAAATACTCTATAAACATAAACACACACGCTTTCTATACTCATAGCCCCACATTAGGATTTTCTCCTGTGTCGTGGGAGCCATGGGCACAAAGACGAATACATAAACACCCAGACCCAGAACAGAAATCTAAACTCATCATTCAGATGACTGTCTGGCCGGGGATTGAACCCCGGACCCAATCAGACCTGTATGGTGACCGCTCCACCACGTGGTCGTCGTCTATCGATAACGTTGCATCTATGTTATGTTATCTTTCCCAACATTTTTTTTTGAATTTATCTTTACCTTCACCAACACTGGCAGCTCTAAATTATTGCAAGTTATTGTTACATTTACGAAACAAATACATTTATAAGCCTGGACATGTGGTCACTACATATCTTTTCAACAAACGAATATGATAACAAGCGATTTTATCGTGCACTTCCTGTACCTACAATCATATTATTACACAGAATGCGCGGTCGTCATTGTTTCCTCCTTGTAATAGCGGCGCTCATGTTTCAGTGCAATTAAAATAGTTCATTCTACCGTCTTTTCCGTTATATTACAAACACATCTCATGATGATGCTATTACAGACTAATCCCTGCATTATAATGTTAGGGATAAAGACTACTTGAACGGTGTTCACAAAATGACATCTACATCTTTAAGGAATCATGCCCGTCTCGGACGCTTGCATGTAACGTGAAACTTATCCTACGACACACAATCTTACTGCATGAACATATATACATTGCTGGATTTAAGCTAATGTTTCATAAAACGTGGTATCTAAAACTTAAATGTACTCAATACATCAGTTTAATGATTTAAACACAATATTACTCAAACTTCACTAGCACGGTCGTCGACACACTAAATATAGGGCATTTATGTTTAAATCAAGTTTCTAGAAAAGTGTTTTGTAAAGTTAAAGTACTGACCTTTTATGCGTACTACGTGACACTTTTGAAATTGATAGAGTCCGTTTATAAATAAAAGTTATTTTGTTCGGGAGTGTAATCTCTGCAGAATTCCAATGATAAATATATACCTAGGATATAAAAACAAATAACTAAGTTTAAACGAAACTCCACTTGTTTAGTATTGAAGTTATATAATAAACCGTGCACGATGCTCGTCTTCTTGAATTTCGATATTCGCACGTTCACATATAATAACAACCGATAGAGACAACAACCGATGATTTTGAAAGAAAGTTTTCAAAGTAGGTAGGTAGATTTTTATTAGAGGACGATTAAATAACTTTTTTCATTAAATGTGATTTTTATTCACCTGTTAAGGTTATTATGTAAAATAAAGATAAATTTCAAAGGACCTCAACTGTGTGGTCCTGGGTGAGCTGATTTATCGTTTGTTAAACTTTAAAAGTAATTTAGGAAACATTAACGTTTTTGGCAGGCGTATGTAATTTATTGAACGACCATAAATGCACTGCCAAAACATTATGGTCAGCTGTTAAGTAAATTTTCATAAATCATTATTTCTATAACGAAATATATCTTAAATATCAAAATTTTCTTAATAAATCAAAATAAGTATATCGACCCCGAAAAACGTGTACGATTGCCTTTTCAAAAAAGGTTTAAAGTTATAGAATACTAGCGGATCCTGCGGATCTGCCTGTTTTGTGTCATGTACCATGGTAAAAAGTATTATATGTGTTAATCCAGACGATAAACTATTTGTGTGCCAAATTTCGTCAGTTTTTGCGTGAACTGAGTAACAAATACACGTGTTGTACGTGTATTTGTTACTCACAAACATTCGCTTATAATATTAATAAGATTTAAATATTTCAGACAGTTTTTAATAAGATATATCCGCGACATATAAAAAGAACCTGTCTTTACTATGGTAATATTGTACGTATTCCATGGACTTCATAATTTAGGCGAAAAAGTATATTTGTATTTTCTCACGTTTCCATAACTTTTTCGAAGAAACTGTGGTATTCCCGTCACGCGCATTTTCAAAGTGAACGAGATTACGTTGCGTAGATATGACGTCGATCGATTCTGATTCTACAGCGCTATCGAGAACGGATTCCTGCTTTTATTTCTACGAAAACAACATTTTTGGTGGTAGAACTCTTTGTGGTTGGACTCCGGAAGCACCATACTCCGGTAGCAACGCATCTGTGGCTAACCTTAGGAGAGACTATGATCTTACCTAGGGTTGATTACAGATGACCATGGGCGGCAGTAGCCACTTACCATCAGGTCGGTTTCATGCTCGTTTGCTACTTCCATACTATAATATATATATACGCAGCGATTCTGAACACAACCTGAAAGTGTTCCTGTTATTATCCAAATGATAAATTTACAATTAATTTAGGTGTAGACATGGTATTTCGTAAGAATATTGCCAAACGATTGTATTATATTGCTAACAATTTATTAACTGGGTATAAGAAATACGAAATAATTTTAATAAGGTTGTAAAATGTTACGTAATTAATCGACATGCTATATGAGTACCAGATTCTGCAAATACTGTTCTCAGTAATCAGATTTAGGCACGAACTACCTCAGCCATCCATATAAGGAGATCAACTTCGAATTATCGGTATCATTCGGTATTTTACGCGAAATTATGTCTTGTTACGATAGCGATTAGCAGAAAGACATGTCTTCGGTATAAGGTATCAGTTGCCAATACAAGTAGTTGCTACATTCAGTTCACCAAGATTTTTATATTAGGCGTGTTGGCCACAAACTGCCGCAATATTGCAGTAAGTAAGAATTAAATTCCTTAATTTAATATCTTTTGATTGTGATACTTATAGATAGGTAATTTTGAAGGTGGTAGAACTCTTTGTGGTTCGACTCTGGAAGCACCATCGCCACACCTATTTCTGTCTAATAATAGCAGTGTTTTGCGCTGTTGTGTTCTGGTCTGAAGGGTGTAGTAAGGGAGACATACTTTTCAGAGGCATTCGATCTTAGTCCTCAGGGGTAGTAATGTATCTGTGGCTAACCTTAGGTGAAACTTTGATCTTACCTAGGGTTGATTACAGATGTCCATGGGCGTCAGTAGCCACTTACCAACAGGTGGGCTGCATGCTCGTTTGCTGCTTCCATACTATAAAAATATTCGTTCTTTACAGAGTTCGATAGTAACTTCAATTAATTACATCTTCAGTTAAAAAACGATTAATTACACCTATATGAGTACATTGCATCATATAAGTACCTATTTCCAATTATTCCCTTTGTCGTGAATAATCAATAGCTTATTCCAAATATACTTGAATTACAAAAGAGCTCAGGACATGGAAGGAATCGTAAGGCTATAGGAATGATAGTTTTTAAACTCTTACTAGATAATAATTCAGGCAAATTAAAAAGAAATATCACTAATTGTTCCAAAAGGTAACCTTTGATCCTTAAATTTACGACATCGAAGTTGGCAATAGTAGGATGTAGTAGGATTACGTAGCCGTTTATGGCGTATGAATGGGACCGGTTCGGGGCTCCGAGAACCGTGTAGAAAGGGATAGGGTTCACTTTCACACATGAATCAAACGTTTTTACGCTACCCTTTAAGGCACCGTGCCCGCTCCGCTTGCTTCCCGAGATTGCCTCTCGATTATGTATGGAGGCTTTAAAAATTGAATTCCTTATTTGTGAGATGTTTGTTTTTGATATTTGATTGTATGAAGTCTTTAAATATGTTTGCATTGTATTATGATTATTGAATCGATGCGGCTGGAATTGATGTAATAACATTTTAAAGTTAGTAGTATTTTTAAGATGAGATAATTTATATAAAAAATGTCTGCATATATTAATTGTAATCATATTGCGACCACATTAAAATAGATTTTCCTCATATAACTATACTAGGTTCACCCGCGGCTTCACCCGCTTTGTTCACTTCTAAAGGTAATGAGTATCCGTAAGTAAATCAAGGACAAAAACTACCTGTGTGCAAAATTGCAGAGAAATCTGACCGGTAGTTTTGGCGTGAAAGAGTAACAAACAAACATACCTACTTCCTCGTATTCACAAACTTTCGTATTTGTAATATTAATAAGATTATTCGGTAGTCAACCTCACAGTAAACGACAAAGGTTTAAAAAACAAAATAATTATAAAAAATACTATGAGAGCAAAAAATACTGGTTACACTCGTTGAAGTTAAGTCAAATCGTTATAGTTTAGTGGAGTTTTTTAGTTTGGTTCATTTAAATATAGCCCGAGGTGTCAATTAAACAATTTAGAGCTCAGTTTTTTACGATCATCCGATAATTTTGCGGTATAAAAAGTTCGCCTTGTTCAATCTGAAAAGTAACTGTATATTTCATTGGATCGACATGTTGTCCAACTAATAGCTAAATAAAGATTGCTTCTTAAGTGTAAATTTTGGTATTTAGCCGACTACTTTAGAACCAGGGTAATGTTTGTAAAGTAATGTTGTTTTTCGAGCATGTCATGTCATGTGCATCTCCGGCACATCACTAGTACATACACTAGTGATGTGCCGGAGATCCGTATCCGCGGATATCCGAGGCATGAAAAAGATCTGTATCCGTATCCGCTATTTTTGGGCGGATCTTAAACGAATCTTTTATACCTATTATTAAATTCATATTATTTATAAATTCATCAAACATAGGAACTTCTAAATGTACACAAGCGATTAGGTAGCGATGAAATAGTATTAAATTCTATATTGTTTCTAATTTCACATATTTAACTCATTTTGCAAAAATCAATATCGTATCATTATATGTTAGTACATACAATGACAGATAGGGAAAAACGTAAACAATTATTGTTTAAGGAAAAGTAATAAACTCGTACTAAGGGCACAGGCAGACACATCTCAATAAAGCAACTGTCGCTTCAAGGACACGGGTAAGTAATTTTGTAAGAAAGTTGGGATTTGTATCCGTATCCATATCCGCGGATCTGGACACCAATGATCTGTATTCGTATCCGTATCCGCGGATCTATTATTTTAACGATCCGGCACATCTCTAGTATGTACATGTATGATAAACCGAAAATTAAATTAAACTTTTATTATTTTTTTAAATAGTCTTCCTCTATTGCAACACACTTTTCATAGCGTTTAATTAAGCCTTTTAAAATATGCAGAATCCATGTTCTTAAAACGATCGAAACTTTGATTTCTTTGTCATTGTCGAATCGTTTGCCTTTTAGGTAAGATTTGAATTTTCATATGTTATTTCAGGATTATGAGTGGAATAGTTGATTTCTGTTAGGCCACATTTTTTAACTGTAGCCTTTGAAATAATAACTGTGTGACTGACATATTATCGTGAAATAATTGCACGCTTCAAATCATTTTTCGCCGTCTTTTCTAAATAACTGTCTGGTTTAACTGTTTTCGTAAGTCTTTATAGGAAGCTGTGTTTACAAATGTGTTATGTTGTTTGAAATCGGTAAGGAGAATTTCCTCACAGTCCCAAATAAATGAGGCAACGATTTAATACTTTGCGTGACTATATTTTTTGGCGCCCTCAACTTATTTTCTATGAAATTGTATTGAATTTTTTTGAGTGCCGGATCATACGAATCATAGTTTTATTATCTATCACATTCAATTAAATAACTATTTCCAGGTCCCCGCAGCAAAGCTCTAAAAATTCCTCATAACACTGAATGGGTCCTGCTTTGGAACTGCATTAAGAATATTTAATACCCACTTTGAACTATTTTTTTTTCATATTTAAGTGTTGGGGAAGGATTTTTATTTACTTATTTTTGATAGTTCTGTCTCTGCTATTTTTTTTGCTTTCCGTTTCTGATCGCCTTTAACATTATTTTCCACAAATTTAATATATTCGGCGTGAGTGTTGTTACAAGCCTTCCTTTCCATGGATCATCTTCTAAAGATTCTCTTCGTCAATTAAATAATTTAGACTAGTTTTTTTTTATTATTGCATACGATGGGCAATAATACTCTTAAACAACCTTCATTAATTCTTTGATTTGAGCAGGCATTAAATTTTCCTAACATAAGAGTTTTATTACTCAAAAATTACTCGACACTGAATTGATTATGGCACTGGCATATTTAAACTAACCATCAGAATAAATTGAAATTAAACACAGAATTTACTAAGACTTGTATGTACTTAACTAAGAACAAATATATTGTATTGTTCTAAATTTAATATGTTAAGAAGTCATGTTAAGAACCGTCCTAAGTATGTATACCAAACGTATGTATATAGAAGGCACGCGCTACAGTCTAAACGGCTTCACGGATTGTGATATATAATTAGAATCGTCTCAGTTAACAGATAGACATAGATAATACAAATAAATTATATATACAATATAATTAATTTCCAATATAATAATAATTCCTATTTTAGAAAAATGTTGGATAAACTATGTAAAAATAGTAATAGTGTTTATTTTGTACGTAATCAGATAAAAAGTATGAACAATTATAAGCGATTTTAAATCATAATATACTTGTTAATAAGAAAACACTTTAAATTACCTATTTTATGTAACTAGGCACTCCGAATTAGATATTCACAGCCCCATTACTTGCTTTCTTATGAATAAAAAAATAGACACAAGTCGATTTGCACGATATGAAGGGCTGCGAGTCCTAATAGGTTATTGATAAACAATCATATTATATTTTCGTAGAATGTTATCGAAAAATGGGCGCTTGCATTGAATATAAATACTTATTAAATTACTCGATCGTTGTAGGTAAACACAATCATTATATTCCAGTACATTTTTATTATTACTTATATTCGTATCTTTTATGTTCAAGTATTGTACGATAGCACATAAGTACTTATCTAAAGGCTGACATACATACAAGCGGTGGAGTGCCGCACCAAAATTGGCGATGCGATGTCGCACTTCGCAACCCGAAAAGCTTCGTGCAACTTACCACGAACTTGTATTTCGGAATTTATTTAAAATCTAGCAGTGCCCCGCGGTTTCATCCGACTTAATAAAATGTAACAGAGACATACTTTTCCGAGGCATTCCATCTTAGTCCTCAGGAGTAGCAACGCATCTGTGGCTAACCTTAGGAGAGACTATGATCTTACCTAGGGTTGATTACAGATGCCCATGGGCGGCAGTAGCCACTTACCATCAGGTGGGCTGCATGCTCGTTTGCTACTTCCATACTATAAAAAAAATATATATGTTATAGACCCTGCGACGGACCGTCGAAATCGGACCACACGTTTCGGAAATTAGACATAACAAACAGACAAAAAAATATAATTGTTGTTTTTTATAAGTACGTATATATTATTTTTATACATACACAATAAATTGTATTAATTTGCATACATGATCTCCTAACGCTTCGGTAGCAGCACTTTATTAGCACTGCAACGTAATGTTATCTGTATGTCGACCCTAAATGTAGTAAAATGCTCAGTGATACGACTGTGACGCCATTACTATCTCCGTATTACGCGCTGCTGCCAGAACACAGCAGCGCGTAATACTTTAGAATTTATGCTATGGCTTAGAATTTTCATCAACAAAGTGCAAAATCTACTAGAGTTCCCAAATTCTAGATGTACAGTCATCCCCGAGAACAAAGTTGCAAGCTGAAGCTCTACAAAGTTATAAACTTCTATTATCTGGGCGACAGAGCTCCGCTCGACGTTTAAGTCTCTTCTAGACGGCGTTAGAGGGCGTTACAGGAAATATTTTTTGAAGCGAAACTTTTTAAAATCATTGTGATTTGAAATTCGATGAAACGAAAATGCGTTACGAAAGCAGTTGTCGGCGTTATAACTAGATAGCGCTGTACCCCTTTCTGGACCACGCTAACGCTTGTATAAGTGTTCAAGTTTGGTATATGTGAAATAAGATGTACGAATATGGGCTGCAGTAATTACTTAATCCATTTTTATTATTAAGTTTCTCATCTGCCGTGTGTGAATGCATACAGTCTTTTTTATTTCATGTTACCTCACTAAAATTTCTCACGACACTATCACAATCTATCACTGAATTTTTTTACACTTTAATATGATTTAGAGTAAGTAGAATCCCCGAAGAATTATGTTATTGACACATAAAAAAATATATAGTAATATAGATTACAGAATATTGTTGATCTTTTATTCGTTATTTATTTATTGTCGTAATAACACTTACTATTAACTCATTTAATATATGCAGTTAAGCATAATACTAAATTATTCTCTTTTTTGTTACAGGTATGTTATTTAGCAACAATTTTGCGAAAACAACGATTAAATATGAAGTAAGTTACCAAAATGAGAACTTACTCAAACGTAATATGAGTACGCACGAATTACTAGCTGGTAAGTCAAATTTGAAATTATTTGCATACAGAAGTTTCAGGCGAGCAGTTTGTTCAACTAAGTCAAATTATATCACTGACTATTGATTACTTCAATTGTAGAACAGAAGTTCGAATTCCCATCATATTGCAAAAAGTTTATAAATGTTGTAGGGTCTGTTAGTATCTGTAATATATTTATTGCTTGTTTCTTATATGAATTAATTATGTTATATAAGTTATATATTACGTTATATACGAATTTTGTGTTTTTATACTTAATATTGTAATAACATGGTCTACAATTAATTATTTATTCTTATGCAATCTTTCAATACTCTAGTCACTCACGTCCGATTCCAACGAAACGAGCAAATGATCTAAAGAATGACAAATTAGGAAAAAGGATGAGTAATGAATACGGGTGAAATCATTGAACATAGTTGTATCAATGAGTCTTCTTCGTAACAATAATTAGGATGTTTCATCTTGGTCCGTGGAAGAAAAAAAGAACATTGTTAATAATATATTTAAACAAAAGACCCGACGACTAAAATACGATTGATTGCTTTTAGTTTCTGTTCATTGTTTTTGAGCAGTCGTTTTTTTGTATCATATATTGAATATAACGCTTTTTATGAGTGTTAGTAAAACAGTAACATTAAAGTATATTTTGACCTCCTTTCCCTTTCCGTCTGACGCAGTTGGGTAAAAGAACCATTAAATTCATTGTCTCATGAAGTAAAATAAATGAAAAGTCGTAATCAGAACTAAAACTTTGATACTTATCGAGATGAATTCAATAAGTCCAAAACGACGTAGATATATTGTTTAGTTGGGTCTTCACTATGGCCACCATCCGGGACCATAATTTATCAGGCCAGTACAGTAATATCAGTATTGCATTGTCGTGAGATATAAGTACAGTATAAGTAGTTAAAATTTAGTTTCAAGGCGAATGACGATTAAAAAAAGTAAGGAAACAATTAAAAAGAAAACAGTGGCACTTCGTGACTGATTCGAAGTGAAAACGCACATCTATGTACGTACATACACAATATATGTACATACTTATATACAGAGGTGGCGGATACGGTAACATTGTCGTGAGTTCAATGGTTTTTTTCCATCTCAAAAATGCCCAATGACTAAAAAAAAATCACTATACAATTTCCAGTATAAATATTATAAATAACCCCATTGTTTAAAAATAATAGATATTTTTACATTTTTATTAGAAATTGTAAGAGTTCGTCCCATATTTCGGATAATCATCAGTACGAATGAATCGATTACGATGGGGATAATATGTGATCATTCTTGTACCGAATTTTCCTATTTTGGTTTCTGTTTAGGTAATAATATAGACTATCGTAATAAGAAGGAGTACTATGACCTCGCTCGCTTTATAAGGTAAACAGATAGGTTCGTGAGTAAAGTAAAATAAGGTAAGGTATCACAGGCCACACGTAAGCCGTGGTCTCTATTGAAACGAGCTCCGAATAAGAACATTATTACATTCGTCACGGTATTCAATGTCGTGAGCCAGATGTTGTAGTTTAATCTCGATATTCAGACATTGAGCCGATGAAATAATGTCAATTAAGTATCGATATGTCAATGTAATGAGATTTACAGTTAACACTTATATTTAATGGGTTTAAGCCGTATATGTTGCAAAAATCGTAAACGTAAACAATGATTGTTTACGTTTACGATTACGAAAGGAACATATTATAATAAACTTTTACTAAGGATACTGTTTGTATACAGGAAATGTTTTAAAAACTACAAGTTATATAATCTCTTATAAATTGTTGTTTTTAAAACATTTCAACCATTTTAACCGAGTCATGGTGTTGATGTCAAAACTTAAAGACAGAATCAACAAGTTTCTTGGAATCTCCATTGTTTACCAAGTCTATTGTGAGATGTTATCGTTCATTGTACGTTGGCTGATAGACTGGGATGTTTATCAACTGACCGTTAATAAAAAATGGCTTGGTTGCTTTGGTTTACACTCCTCCATTTTTATATCAAAACGTTATTGTTTGTTATTATATTAATTTTGTTATTGATTAAATTAAAGTCAGATTTCAAGAGGATTATTGGATTTCATTGCGTAAGCCAGACAAATCATTTTAGTGTGTTACGGGTACTCACGATATGCGGTTTTGAATTTCTTTTTGCCGATATTTCGACCCAGTTACATGGATCGTGGTCACGGCGAAACAGTTTCGCCGTCATCCATGTAACTGGATCGCGAAACTAAAATACCTTTCTATGGCAATATTCAACAGGTCTCATCTCATTGCATACTACAAAACAAATCATCTGACTGTTATCGGTTCAAGTAGGCATGGTATTATGACGAAAGTAATGACACATTCACTACTACTTATCAAGTAGTGTATAAAGAACTTGAGATATAGTACCTGTAGGTACTATATTTTTACTTTAATATGAGTTTAGATAAAATTTCAACTTTATAGATTCTTTAATGTGTATTTTTTGTGTTTCTTACAGTACTTTATGCTGCAAATATACCAGCCACCTAGGGTTGACTGTAGATA
>MOOZ01000093.1:450555-471334 GCA_002930495.1 Cecropterus lyciades | reverse complement strand
TTTTGGAACTTGGCGGAATAATAGATTTTCGTTTTTATTTCTTTGCAATTCTGACCGACATGATAATTCATTACATGTGTTGAGGGAAATAAGATTCACAAGAAAATGTCGGAGTGAGGTATGGGTACTACAATTTGTACTTGCACTTGTGTTTGTACGTAAGTTATATTCTTACGTTCTTTCTGTATCTATTTATCACGACTACATACAGTATGTTCTTAAATTTAAATATTTTGAATATTCTTATGTTGCCGAAACGGAGCCGTGGCAAAACTTTTTCTACTTGACAGCTACTCGACCATACTTATCCCCACCCCGTCGAAACTTCACACTCACTCATTCATAAAACTTGGTAGGTACCTACTCTAAAAGTTTCTGACTGAGTATCAAAAACTTTTATGGAGTCGTTTACGCAGAAACTTTTCGAAACACGTAATCATGAAGAAGCAGCAATCTAAAGTTTTACACTTTTCACTTCATTTACTAAATAAACTAATATTACTTTCATATTAAAATTCGGGTGTTATATGTATGTATGATATTTATATAAAATGCAGGTATGATTATTGACTAAGAACGAAAGGGGGCCGATATCAAAATATCGTCACATTAAATACTTGAAACTTTTCCTACAAAGTAACTTATTATCTAGCGAAGAAATAAAATGACAAAAATAAATGTTACGTTCCTTTAATAACCGCTCGCTTTAAGAAATTTCATAAAATACGAACGCAAATTTTTACTTCTATAAGATGCAATTCGCATTAGATCCCTTTTATGTTCCGCACGATAGGTGGATATAGCTAGTCTGTCAAAAGGTGAACCATCAAGTCCTTTACACACCTAATATAACTATGAACGTTATGCATTACATCAGACGGAAAATGTGTGTTCGTGTTGCGTAGGTCAGCTTCGTAATGGGTGTAATTTGACGTCCCGTGAGCCCGCTTCATTGTAAGCACTTATCATAATGTCACTCGATGAGTCACGCGAGGGAAAACTACAGAGAAAACTCTTTGTTAGTTAAAAGCGAAACGTGCGAAATAGTACATAGATAAGCTTATTGTTGGTGTTGAGGCTATAAGCCTGAAATGTTTACACCTCGTAGGCACAATAAGATGTACATCAGCGTCTATTTGAATTCCTAATCTTACCATAATCCATATCTTTTTTCATCAATTATCAATGTTAAATTATATAATATTAATATTCTTATAATTATATGATTTTTAGCATTTTAATTACTTAATTAAATTTATCAATTTTATTAAGTAATTTCTTAATCAATATGCATTTATTTCTTATAATGAGCTCTGTGTATACATTGTTGTTTGTATACATTGTTTGTTTGTCTTATCGTTAACCTGTGGGAGTTTAACAGGTACTTTACACCGTTCAGATTTCGTGAAAGGGACATTTAACTCTTCCCCATGTGTTTATTATGGTTTAATGAGTAATCGTCATGTTAATTAACTTGATGTTTAACTGTGACCCAAACTATATTTTTTCTTCATCCATTTTCTTATGTGAATTCCGCGTCTATTATCAAAAGGTGATTAACTTTTTTCCCATTTTCTGAATATTTATCGTTAAACTGTTTTTGTGTACAAATTGTTTTGTAACGGCAAGTCTATGTACAATCAAATTTTTGTTGGCAGCAATTTTGATTTTCCTGCCTAGTTTGCTGGTAATTGTCAAACTGTTACCATATTTGCCGGTAATTACCATAGTACGAATTTCAAGCAATATTTTTTTTGTAAATTGGTAAAATTTATATTTTTCCTCCTCCCCCAAAAATCGCCGAATATAGCCTATTCCTACCTTTTGCATAATAAAAAATTCTGTTAGTTCAATATTGCAAATGGATTTTGTTTACAGAAATGAATTTTAGCCAACATTGAATCATATCAATCCTGAAATATTGAGTTATGGTTCTTTTGATATATGATATATTGATCACATTTTATTTAGTTGCTGGTATTCTCAATAAGATTTTTATATCCGGAACATTGGCATGATTTGTATTGATATTAATATGAAATCTTATTATGAGAGATGCCGACGGTATTAACAAATCTCCTTATTAATCAAACAATAATTTATAATTATATTCATACGATAAATTACAATAATAAAAGTTCTACAGTTCTTTTGTATTCATCACATTATTTTGATATCACTTTATTATGCTGCCTGTTAATGTCAGATATTTTTGCTGCACTGGTGCAGACAGATATTATTGAACTCGTTCTTGGGGCAGATATTTTTGCTGACGTGCACATAGTCAGATACTTATGCTCGTGACTGTACATATATAAAATTTAATGATATTCTTATTATTTATAATGCACTCATTTTAATTCTTCCAGCATAATTATTACTGTAGTGATTGTATCTTGACCTTTCGGTTTTTTTTTTTTTAAGAAAATATGCTCATATTAGATATTTAATATGGCTTTAAAGATGAAGGTAAAATATCATAAGGAAATCTCAGTTTTAAAAGGTGCGTGAAATCTATGAATCTACCATTTCACATTGATTAATAAATATACACTGATAAGAGACCTACACCCACCAGTGTTACAATAATGGGTTGACACCGTAGACTTTTTGCCTTTATGGACAACTTTAAGTATTTTTGTGTTTTTATTTTAGAAAAGTACGAAACAATACACGAACCTCATTACGTTATTTTTCCAGTCACATTTTGTATTACATTTGCTAAAATCCAATTACCTTCATTGGAAACTCACATCTTCCTGCACACTCCAATGTTTTCAAAGCCTTTGTTGTGTAATGTTGTGCTTTTTTCTTTTGTGTAGAGAAAAGCTTTTTAGTGTATCTGTTCGTGGAAAAGGTTTACTTAAACTGGTGCGTGATTTTTTTCAAACTTTTCATTTTCTTATTTGGTTCGAAAATAGAGTCCTCTTCGCAGAACAGGCTTTCGCTTTTACATAGGAACCCTAGAGATTTTACTGTAAACCAAAATAGAGTCCTGGAGGTATACATACATTACTGCCTGAAAGCGCTTTAGCTATGTTACTGTCTAGGCTGTAATTTTAAGTAGTATCGTACAACACACATCATCTAAAAATGGCACAAAAAATAAATGACTAAGGCCTATGAAAAATTATTTTTTATACACGAGCGACGCGTTGTTATATAAAGAACGATGCCTTAGAACCACCTAATAAATCATCTCGTAACACCTTGTCAAGTTCAATTTGAGGAGCTCTTTCGAGAACGTTTTCCTTTTTCCTAGCAATTTTAATTTCTGGTAGTTTGTACGAGGCGTCATTCAACATACTTGATATAAAGTTCATGAAAATATTTACATTATTTCCTATTGTTTCGTAAATTTTGCGCATGTTCACTGACCATTTCTATTTCCAATTTTTATACAGAATGTGTAATTGATATGTACACAATAAACGTGTAATTGATATGTACATATTTTTAAATACAATCTTGTGTACTAAACCTTAAAACTATGTTAAGGTAGAGATACGTAATCTAATTTAGTCCTCAGGGATGGCATTTAGCTCAGGAAGGACCTCAATTTTATGCTGCACTTTATTGCTATTCAGTTTTAATGAGAAGATCAAGTGGATAATTTGCTACTTACTTCTATGTAAAAATGTGTGTGTGCAATTCACACATTGCAGAAGTGAATCTTCATAATAATAAATAACAAAATATTTCTGAGAATTAGGGTATTAAGATTTAAGTCTTAATATCCTTTATCTAAAATCGATTAAGCAATCATTGCAGCCCATATTTGGACGTCCTATTTCGCATAAATCACACCTGAACTCTTTTGCAAGCTACGAAGTAAAATCTTTATCGTGATTCAGAAAGGGGTACAACGCCATCTAGTAGCGCTTTCGGAACGCATTTTCGTTTTATCGACTTTCATATCACAACGATTCTAAAGAAGTTTTACTTCAAAAAGGTGCGTCGGTGCTTTTGTCATCGGTTAGGTACGGTTAATTCACCTTGTAATCGTTAAATTGTCAACTGTCCATTGTTTAAATCGTTATACAAAATAGCAGTTGTTACGCCCTAGATGCTCGCAACAAACAGAGTTGTTAATGCTTTTGCGTCGGCTTGAAAAGTACAAAAACATTTGTAAAAATTGGCACGGACATTTTTTCGTAAATCTGATCGGTTTTGAACGACAGCCAAATACCTAACCAAGAGTTTTTTGAAGAAATATTGCTAAGTTGGATACAAAATGAGCTTTCATTTTCGTATATTTCTTTGTTACGTGTTGTTTCGACATCACTGTTAACTTAGTTTATGATTTTCTCAAAGTTGAAAGTTTCTTGAATAACTTTTAGTTCGTTGGCTAAATTATTCATTGAACTATTTGCTACGAAGTTATAATTAAATCGTAGCGAACAAAAAATATACTTTATAGGTCAATTGTTTATTGAATGTAAACACTTGTGGAATCTCGAGTAATAATAGAATGTGTAGGCATATGTTTGCGGCTAATTGAAGAACTTTGCGGTTATTAACTAATACCGATTTTGCGATTCATAAAACATTTTGGAATGAATTCAGACTAATTAATGAAAGGAATGTAATCAAAAATAGACTTTTTTATTAATATAATATTCATTTAATAATACGTCAGTAAAAACATTGACATAGGTTAGGTTGTTTGTATGTCTAGAGATATCAAAGTTAAGTCAACATTGTTCTTTTCAACAATATAATATGTGATATTAAAAAATATTAAATAAAAAATTAACGCATCACACATCACATCACAAAATATGACTTATACAGTAATTAGGTTCACGTGCTAATTCTGAAGATTATAGTTCTTAAATCCAATAGTTAATCCATATGAGATTTCGATCGCTAATAACCTCACTTATGGGTACTTTCAGCAAATTGAGGTTAATACCATTAAGTACTTTAACGATACGTCGAAATAGAATTTGCATCCGCAATCTCAGATCTAAAAAGCATTGGTTAATAAATCAAAACGATGATCGGATCGGTGAGATAGATCGGGAGGCATTGACCTTATCATCTCGTTCGCAATTATTCGCGAACTAGTAAGTGCATATGGAGACGCTTGCAGTATTAAAACCTACATATAAATACAATAAAAATTACATGTATATGTATGACTTTCATTCTTAAGCTTATAAGATTCCTTGCAACATTTTTTATATTTTATATGCACCATTTTTTATATATTAAGATGCTGCAGCTGCGTGCAGTTTTCATGGTTGGTCATAATGGGTAGTCGTTAGCGCTCGTGGACATTTGGAGATATACACAACCCCAATTAGTATGGGACGTTCATCTGAGGCCGGTCATACATGCATTGCCATCCCCTTGCGCGTTAAATGGGAGGAACAACTTGTGTTTATCGACCTTACTATAGACATACATCGGTATAGCTAAAGGATGTATATATTACTATATATCATATTGATCCATTAGACCTCGGCACTTTAACGCTTGTACGGTTGATACGATTAGTAATATTATGGCACGCAAGAGATGCATAATCTTCCAGTAAGCTTCGAAGCTGTATTAGCAAAATTAACTAATTATAAAAGGTTTTAAAATTATTAACATACAAACATACATTGACGTTGATATATAGGATGTAGATGTCGATGCGTAGATGCTGGGAAGCGTGGGCGTTATAAAATTTTAATAACGTACGTTTCTGCGTTTCTGGGACAACGCCCGCGTTATTGTTCTAGCTCCTAACTGTTGCGCCGCTCCCGACTTGCCCTCTTTCCCGGAGGATATATACAAGTGAAAAAAAGAAATCTCGCTTCACATTTTAGAGACAGCTTTTTAAAGATTTTAAGGACAATACAAGCTTGGAATTCGGTTCTTAAAACTGAGAAGTTGCAAAATCCGTATGAGTTTTTATTTTTTTTCTGGTAGAAACTGTCCAGAATGTATTTTGTAAATTATGTAAGTAAGCACATATCGTTTTAAGTTTGAAGCTCAATCACGGAAGTACTTTATTGCCACGAGATATTTATTTGACCTCAACATATCATACAGTGAAAACAACCCTTTCGTTCTCACTGTGTGATATGTTAAGGTATCAGATATCAAACTCAATATTTCGGCAGTTTTAATTATTTTCTTGAAACTGCTTCTAATAACCTAGTCAGTCGTTTAGGAAATTAAAAGTGATGATTTTGTATTAGGAAAGGATAAATATAAATGTTACATCCCTTTAATATCTGCACCCTTAAAAATATTCCAAAAATGTGAACACAATTTTGTTTCTTACAAATTACAAATTTTAACATTACATTCCTTTTGTTCTTTTCGTATAATTAACCATTAAAATCTATTTCTAAGAAAATTTAATATACTTTTTGTATATCTAAAACCTCAAGATCTTTTCTATCAAAACGTCTGGATAATTTGCTGTCGCAATTATTGTTGTGCCTTCGTTAGTCAATCCGGAACGTTAATCAAGAACCCAGTGAATATTAATCCAGAGGACCCAGTGTTGAAATATCTCTGAATATGTAAATACTGACGGCTGTGATCTGTTTTGAATATTACAGACAGGCTTATATTACCTTCCCTACTTGCTTTAGTCTATATCACAATTCAACAGAGCTGTTTAAATTGGTACGGGTAAATTATTAATTGCTAAATTTTCGTAAACTATTGGCAATATTAAATATTTATTAAAATTTATAACACGTCATATGTGTCATTTAACAATAAAGTGTTCAAACTCAAGTGAAATATATTGTAATGAACGACCACCTTAAAGATTGTAGAATTCTCAGTCTAACTACGTCCGCTTTTTTTTTTTTCAATTATTTACTATCTGTAAAACTGCTGGTGTTTCGGAGTTTAAGAGTTAAGTAAAAGTAACATCCGATATATGTCCGTTTTTTTATGGGAATAGCAAACGAGCATGCAGTCCACCTGATGGTAAGTGGCTGCTGCCGCCAATGGACGTCTGTAATCAATCCTATGTAAGATCAAAGTCTCACCTAAGATTAGCCATAGCTGCGTTGCTACCCCTGAGGACTAAGATGGAATGCCTCGGAAAAGTATGCCTCCCTAGAAAAGTTTCATTAGATCTTAGAGTTGTTACTATGATTCGGACTGTGGCCTACAGAATTAAACATGAAATGATATAAGTAATCACTTTTTCTAACCGGACAGGTAAACTAACTGTTCAACAAACCGTTAAAACATAGATACATATATCCGGCAAAGAAGATTATTCTGTCTGTATGTTTCATTATCTCTACATCAGTCTGTTAAACGTAGCCATGTCCATTTGCCAGTAGATATTGCACTGAAACACGTCTCGCACTATCTAAACGTTTGTAGCCATTAACAATCTTGTAAGTACGTTCGTTAGTCACAACTCGAGCGGGTCAAACACTCGAGTTAGCAGGTCAGACTTTAGTTACTTGAACGTAAAGGAAATTCTGTTACAATTCTACAATATACAATTACATTTAAAAGTGGTGGCTACACTATTTTTTCTATCTTATAAAAGTGTGGTAAACGCTGTTTTCTGTTACGATCGTTGTGGTAAGACAGATACACTGTCACGAGGATTTACAAAGTTATCCTCTGGGCAATTACGCACTTAGAGATAGATTGGCTGATCCCAAAATGATCCTAAAATCAATTTTAAAGATATAATATATAAAATAACTAGTACACAACAAAATATACTGCCCAAGTAGGATAATTAACACCTACAATACACTGCCTTTGACAAGACTCCCTCAAGGAATAAGTGGTTTCTTTAGCAGGAACCGCGAGCGAGGTCGAGAACCCTTTAGTTGTTGCTGCGAAAGGTAAAAATCTGAAGGAAATGCGTTACATGCCACCAACCTCTACAATTTTTTCCCGTAGCTTTGCATCCACCTTAAGTCTGGAAGTCTTTTACGACTTGAAATGTGTTCAACTCAACGTTTTTAATTTAAAAAGAGGCGAAGTGTATGTGTGCACACAGAATGTGGGGTTCGTTAGTCACTTCGTAAGTAAGTAGTTAGTTAGTTCGTAAGTCATGTTATTGACAGCAAACCAAACATAAGATTGTGTTTTATTGTATTTTTGCGTCAAAGTCTATGTTACTATTTCGACGCCAACTCCTTAAAAGAGTTAAATTAAACTAATTTGTATTATAAAAACAAAATTCGGGTATTTTGTTAATTGCAGTTTGAACAGTCGAGTTTTGTGTTTTCATATTAACTTCTTGTCATCTTATTACTTTAGAAGACCAATGTACTGAATGAATTTGTAAGGGCTTCGTCATTTCCAATTTATCTCAGGAACCCTAAAAAGAAACCGCGTGAAAATAGTTGAGAAATATTTTTAAATATTTATTTTTTTACGAGCCTTTTTTCATAAAGTTCTACTTCTAATTAAGTAATGGAATATATTTCATTTAATAGGTTTTAATTAATCTTTAACATTTAATTAAAAGCGAAACTAGTATACGTGAACTAAGGGCTTTGTCGTGTGTTAAAATTTTCTTTTTCTTTTTACTATTTTCATATGAAGTAAAATTTAACTGCAAGTAAACAATAATCTAAAGGTTTTTAAATAAAGCATACTTAGAAATATTTCTCAATTGTCAATTATATATTAATAATATTCGCAAGTAATAATTGTGTTAATTTATTTAATTAATAGCATTAAAATCTTGTTTTACAATAAATTTTTGTCTATAAATTTTATTACAGGATAAATTAAATAGAATATATAATCTCACTTAGATATATATCTCTATTTTGTGGTCGGAATGCGTAAACAAAAATTCCCGCTATCCGGACAATCCCCGGAATTGAGGTCCCAACCCCGGGACATTTCGGGAAGCCCTCGCCTCTAATAGTCCATTCTGCTAGGTCATTAGAACATTCTTGCCAGCTAGACAGCTCAGATTGTTCTATCTCGGTAAATGTACGTATTACATTCTGCAAATAGTGTTTCGTTTCTTGAATTCAAATGAAGCACTTTCATATGTTTTACCTCATTGGTATGTTTGTCTCATGTGAACCATTAGACTGGTTCACACCTATTTCTACCTAATAACAGCAGTGCTGTGCTCAGTTCTGGGATGTAAAGAAGATAAACTTAAGATAAACGCCGATGCGTTCCAATTGTAGTAACGCAGTCGTGGCTAAACTCAGGTAAATCTCTGATCTTATTTGGGGTTGATTACAGATGTCCATGACCAGCAGTGCCCATTCACCGTCATGTGGACTGCATGCTCGTTGGTACTACCATATTATAAAAAAATGATACTCCAGACCCACATGTTTCATTATATTAAGGCAATCATCGTAAGTTTTGGCCTTTCCTACCTGATTCTTCTTCAGATTTTCTTACACGGCTTTATTTATAACGAAACATCTAGCGAAGTGGTGGTAAGTTATTGACGTTTAAAAATAATTATGAAGAATCTACTTCATAAAAAATATTTTATTTGATTGGTTTACTATGAAGAATTTCAAATTTGTAACAATCAAAAGCAGGTGCATGACACATAAGCAATCAGTTGCATGGAGGAATATTGCATCTGTGACTGTACTGATTAATTTCAGAGATCAGTTTACTCGTTCATATTTGTCATTTATTTGCTTATTTTTCACATATCATAATGAATGTTTTTTATTATAATAAATGGATAAGAGTATACAAAATTAAGAAGAAAAAAGAGAAGGAAAACCATTTTGTAAATATAGTAGGTAATAAATTAGCGTAAATTCAGATTAATTCATGAATTCCGATGTCAAACAAATTATTATAATGATCCAAAAATTACTTCAGATTTCAAAAAATATACGTTCAATATAATTATAATTTATAACATTTTTTTTTGTATCCCAGCGATATTTGAACACAGTCGCAACCTAGAAAAAATACCATATGAATGCCATTTGTACTTTTTGTACAGTAATTATTTCTTCGCGTAGTAATTATAAGAAATGGAAACACATTAAACTTTTTGTCGGTGGTGTCATTGACCCCGTGGTAAATCTCAGCGTGCGCGCATTGTTCAGACTTTTGACGTCATCTTCCTAATGCGTGATGCATCCGTTGGATGAACATATTTAGATCTATGACAGACTTAATACGTCCAAATTTTATGAAATTGAAACAGGACACGTTTACCTTAAGGCTAGTGGTCTTTGCCACCCATAGTCATCTGTTCCCCGAATCGTTCTGAATGTCATACCTGAGATCGACCACGTTATTGTTGCTCTCTGCAGACTAATTTGAATCGTCTTTTGTAAGTTACGTTCATTATGTTTTAACGCCACAAACCGAAACACAGTGGCACTTAGTACATTATTATTGACTACATATAAGTACATACATACGATTAGCTATGGCGGTACCGCAGCAATCAAGCGCCTGAGGTGTCGGGAGCAGTAATAAAAGAGAGTGATCTGCTAGACATGTCGTTTATTACAATTTGATCGATCTTAAAGCTATTGTACATTATTCCTTAAACCTAATGCATACACACACAGAAACATACTTTAATACTACGCTTACTTACACTACAGTGTCGCAGAAATCCAAAGGGTTTTTTCAGGATTAACGTAAGCATGTTAATTTGTTGGTAAGAATTTCAGGCTTTTAGAATTAATATCACTTACTTCATCGATTTAACAAATAGTATATCTATCACGCAGATAATTCCAGATTTGCTCATCGGTTAATTTATATTGTATTTATATTATCTGAATGATTAATTTATATAAATAATTTGGGTTTATTATTTATGAATATAATAGGTGTATCAATTAGTATAAAAACTAATTCTTAATATAACTACTAAATGAGACTCTTAACAATATTATCTCAGTGTAATAAAATTTCATTTAAGTGCTATGTTTCGATATAGAATAACAACTGGACGGTGTAATCGAGTAATTAATCACGTAACACACTTACACCGGCTTGTGAAAGAAACCGACATTATTATACCATTAGGTGTGTTTTCTGCAATAGATACAGATCAATCTTGCGAAAATAATACTTCATAACACTATTCATCTATACAGCTTGTATATAATGTTTTTGTTAATATTGTTTCTTATTTTCAGGGAAATTCTATTGGAATTGAATAATTGGAGTTTAATACCAATAAAACATACCGAGTATAAGTAAAAGTTCTAAAAAAAAAACAAATAATATGGAAAAAATAAACTCCACTCTCTGTAATTGTTAACTTTTTACCAATAAAACACAGGAGCAGAAGTAAAACTTCTTTACAAAACAGATAAGATGGGAAAAATAAATTATACTCTACATTTTGTTATTGTTAAGTTTTTTTAGTATCTTAATTAAAATTAATTATTTAAGTGAGTATTAAATTTTAAATAAAAAAAACAATAGCATGTAATGCTTGTAAGCATTTAAAGTACAAATGTCTAGATTTTTAAGTAGCCTATAATGTCTTAGATATTTCAAATTTTCACTTCAACTAAACGTATTTAAATGGCTCAATAAACATTTATATTCATCCGATACCCGTACGAGCGGTAATATCGGAAACGGCCGGAAACATCACGGCCTGTTATGTGTTTCTAATGCCTGTCGCATTTCCGCGCAATTACCGCCGTCCTTTACTCACATGCGGTTAGAATATACTTTACTAGTAGCTACTAGTTCGTAAATAACAGTAAACTATATTTTATCAACTTACAACCTTGATACAAGTATTCTAAACTGGAGAAATGGAGATTTTATATTATTTTTTGGTAAAAAAATATGTCTTCATTTATATAGCTCTGCGCAATATAATTAGGTACGTTAAGCAATTTATATATATACACATGCTCAAAATGTATTTCTCTTTATCTCAGTTGCATATTTGATTTGATATGTTAAAACACATCGAACACTTAGAAACTCTTTCAGTAGAAAAACATTGCTTCTTCCAATTTATTTTTAAAAATCTGTGATATTCACTCTCTGACAGTCTAAATTCGACTCAGCGTCATTCTATGGTCACACACGTGCAGCGATGACGCTCAAGGAAATGATGCATTTTCCCAGCTGCTGCTATAAGATATGTAAAAACAATAAATATAATTATCGTGTTATGTTCTCAATATAATTATCATTAATTATTTACGTGTTTGTTTGCACGGCTACACTCAACGCCCATTTGCAAGGAATAGCTTAATTAAAGTAATTATTTCAATAATAAAATCAATCTGTTTAAATTGAAAAAAAAATACAGGCATGAAAAATATAAAAATAGAAAAAATAAACGTAAGCGTATATATTGTACTATATTGTTTAGATAATAGAAAAATTCGTATCTTTTTTCTTATCCACTATGTCAATCTGAAATCTGAGACGAATTCTATGATACGTCATATGTTAAAATCCAAAAAGCCGTTTGAACTGTAGAGCGTGCCAAAGAAAATAAATACATAAATACATGCACGCGAAAAACAGTAGATACACTTCTTCTGACATCGTCGGGTAAAATAGACGAATGACCTGCCTATAGTTCAAAAGCATCAGAAGATCAAATTAAAATACAGTTAATATCGTAGGTTTTAGCTGCCTATCAAAATGGTAATTAATAAGGTCCGGGCCCTAAGATTTGAAAGTCGTTAAAAAGCCGCATAAGAATGTACTGTAGGTCGTAATCTCATGTACTTAACACGATATCTTATCCAGAATATCCTCTGACAATTTTTTGTAGATGTAGAAAAGTCATAAGTCACGACAAAATCCTTTTTCAGGATGTTATCGTGATTATTGGGCAAACGAATTAGAAAATTTACGAATTAGAAAAAATGCTAGATTTGTTAAGATATTTAAGACACAGAGGCAAAAATATATTCGATAATACTAACATACTGAATATGAAATATATTCGACATAGTAATAAAATAGTACTTACAAAAATATTTTTTTCTTATTTATCATTGCAAAAAGTTATATTTCGAGAATATAAAAAAGCCTTCTGTTATTGACTAAGGGGTATAATAAGTCGTAAATGTACCACATTAAGCAAGTAAACCACGGCTTTATTTTCATACTATAACAAAGGATTACATTATAGTAATAGTACCATAGATCTAGGATCAAAAGAGATCGAAGATTCATACACAGTGGGCGATGACGTTAGAGGAAACGATGCACTTTCCCGTGCGATCATTACTGGAGGGCGAAGCAAATAAACACGCACTTCCCGCCCACTGCAACTTCATTCCAACTGCGTGGGATTTACTCCTACTAATAATAGAACAAACGCACTTTTACTTCTATGTTTCATGTTCATGATGAGTTGATTATTCTTTAGTATAAAGTTGCTCGTCTTATGCGCTTTAATTAGTAAACTGTGCAAATGTGCTGCTCTTTGCCTTTTTAACTTTTATTATATTTTTAAATTGAAGTTTAAACATCCCAAATAAATTTTAAAACTGATGTATTGGATTTATTAAAAAAAAATAACAAAGCAAATAGTATTTACAAATCACACGTCTGATCCATTATCATAACTCGGAATTGTGGAGATTGACACCATTAGTGGATGCAATACTTGCATGTGACGATCAATTTGCACATATATTAGGCAAGGATGCCTGTACAGTGTAGTTTTGAATAAGGTAGTTACATGAATAAACATTATCTCAATTTCCGTGTTAAATTTGCTTGCATGTAGGTGAACCTGTTGAGCAATAGTGGCTTGTTCAATCGAAATTTGAATTAACTCATCAGTTTATGAGATATCGTAATTTAACACAAAGATAATCCAAGATAAATTATTTCTATAATCGAATACAATTTTAGAGTTCATTAATCATGCAGAAATAAGAATAAACAATAAAGATGCGTAAACAATTACAAAATGTAACAAACTATTTGGAATTTACGTAACAACTGCGTCCATTGTTTTCATTTCTAAAAATAAAACATAAAATTCAGTTCAGTTTTTGAAATTATAATCCTTGTAAGGAAAAACAATCATAGTGAATTTTTAACTCGCATACCGTCACAGTATTATAGTATTAGAATTTGTATGTGTACATACCTATTAGGTATCTACAGATACAAATACAGAGATTGACAGCAACAAAAATACAAACAATAAAGGCAGCAGAGCTAATAGATAAATGACTGTTGCGTATTGAGGTAATTAAAGACAAACCACGTAAAATTTAGTATTTTAAAATGAATGCAAGTACTATCAATTATATATTAGTAATATAGGTATACATGTACTTACTGTATTTCTATGCGAAAGCATGTATTCCCTTTTGATTTAAACCATAAACCCATAATCATTATTAAAAGTTCAAAAACTTGAATTCAGCAGAATAGGGGCCACTTATTCATAATCTAAAAAAGTTTCCTCCTTCGACACGAATAGGAAAAGTGATAAATAAGGGTGATTTTAAAACGGATGCGCGTAGTTGAGCGACACTTCTCGCCATCGCAACATCTGATCGCGACAAGCCCATCACTCAGCTAATAAACTATTCGAGCTCGTCGCCATAAAACCCACGGGACGAAGATATAATACCGCTTAGTAAATTACTAACTCCTTTCATTTCATTGCTATGGAACAGCTCTAGCGAAATGGATGACGAATGACGTTTTCTGAGATAGATAAACATAGTTGTGTTCAAATAAATAATATAGATATATATAAATAGTATCTATAGTATTTTGTTATGTCAAGTCAGAGAATATTGAGGTTACCAGTATGATGTTACCTGTTACAAAATAATTAACTGTTAACAAGACGAGCACACAAGAAGAGTTTGGTTGCCTAGAATTTATATTTTTTAACAGAGAGCAGTATAAACTTCTTTTTGTTTCAAAGTAACACAAGACAGATCTAGAACTAGATAAAATTCAAAGACGACTCACGTGGTTGTCTGAAAGAAAGCCGCGGGTGGAAGTGGTGTTTACATGTAAAAGTCAAAATTACTACCTAAAGTTAGATGGCAACAGCCTATGGCCATAAGTAAACGACCTCAATTAGAACTGGTGTGCTTGGTCAACCGCAAATGCGTGGATATATCTGAGGACTAAATTGGTACGACTCATTCTGGTATTCTTGCCTCACCTTCAAATTAGAACACAGTAAGCTTACACCACGAATCACGAACATTTCCACCTTCTAAAGTAATAAATAATAATAGTTTGGAACGGAAGCGCACAGTTGAGCGCGACACGCGTCAACGGGCGGCCGCGACGCCTTGTCGAGCCATCACTCATAGTGATAAACGGGTCGCCAAGCTGTAATGGAAAAGAGGAATGACTTAACAATACACCTATTGACATTAAAAACATTATAATAGCTTTTCATTTTTACTATATCAGTAATAATGTAGTATAACAGTCGCAGCATTGCAGCATTTTGGTTTGGAGATTCCAACTGGACTAAGTGAGGGACGGTGATCTTTTATGATCGATCGCACGGCTCAGACATATTACATGGAGTTGGTTTTAAGGGACAGTAAAAGGCATGGTCCACATAACATAAGATTTTCTGCATTTACCGATTTCATTATAAAATCAGCGTTCTTTTATCTTGATAATATCTCAATACTGCCTGGCACTTGTTACGTGACACTATAATTATACATAATTTTATATCATACTAGCTGAGCCCGCGGTTTCACCCGCGTTTAATAGAAATGTAACGTGACATACATTTACCGAAATTTTATACTTTTAATAATCTCTATTTTATTCTTTTACCGGTACCGCCGCCGTACCATATGCCGGTGCCGCCGCAAATGCTAGGTCTCGCAATCTTTACATCTGTAATATCTTCGAAAATATTCATTTAAATATATTCATTTAAATCATATGCTGTAAAGGACCATATAGATCTATATTAAATCAACAATATATTTAAGGTATTTCGATAAGGATTAATGCTGTATTGGTTAAAATCGCTTCGAAAATTAGCCATTATTTGTCGTAAAAAGTAAATGACAAAAAAATGTTATTGTGAGATATCCATAACAGATAGACATATACAATCGCCGAGTTTTGTGTAGATCTTTTCAATGTGTACCATACTTAGTACATTATTTTTTAAAATCTCGTAGGGTTCAGCCTGCGTTTGCAATGTAAGCGGAAAAAATGTAATTATTTACGATAACACATTAGAAACCTTAAAAATAACAGTATTTCTCGACTATTTAATGGACGTTATTATACATATAAACCTTCATCTTCAATCAGTCTATCTATTAAAAAAAACCGCATCAAAATCATTTGCGTAGTTTTAAAGATTTAAGCATACAAAGGGATATAGAGACAGAGAAAGCGACTTTGTTTTATACTATGTAGTGATACCTACTTTGGGACTATCCCTAATAATTTAAAACTTGTGGCTTTACTTTACTGTCGTCTAACGCGCTGTCAATTTGTGCCACTCACACGGAAATGCACAGATTATTTATCAAAGAAACAAAAAATTGTACGCCCACTCAATTCTAAAACATGTATGGTTTTATTTCAGAAATACATTAATATCAAGTGGTTTTATTTTGAGAGCAGTCACAGATTATTATGTAAAAATCGAATTTGCTTTATCGTTGCTAGTACTTACTTTATACTCAATAAAGTAAATACTAGCAACTACTTTATGGATAAGTAAGTACTGAACATGTACCTTCTGGCCTAAGCCTAACCAGGTTCGAATCCAGCACATGTATCTATTTCTGATGAGTGAAAATCATGTGCTTATTAACAATGGACATTTGTTTTCAAAAATCTGTTAATCCTCATATCATATACATATGGAAGTATCTCTGTCACGCATGAATATTTTACGATGTATACAACTTATTGTGTACGTTGCAAAATCCAATATCTTTTTTGTTTCGGGGGAAAATCTTCAAAAGATACCCAACCTTTTTGGGGAATTGTAGATTTTCTCAGTAAACGCATCTCAGTAGTGTTAATGCGTATATAGGGAAATCCCAGAGCCTCACACAGGAATCAACGGTGCTTCCCTTGCGTGCACCACGCAGGCCTTTAGACCTTCAGGACCTCCTCAGGGCAAGTAGCGTACAAATTATTACAACTTCCCTAAATAAGCATGAATATAATTTGTGACTCTGCGTAGACATTGTCGTCCACCTAGAGTCACAAATTATAATTTAATAAACTGAATCTCTACCGGCAAAGTATGTTTTACGGATTTAAATTCTAAAATACTCATCATAATTCATTTATAACAAAATATCTACTTACGCGTTGGTTAATTCAACTTATATTAATTACTACCAAATTATATATCATGTTTTCTGCACAAAACGTGGGGCTATAGTTCCTTCATATACAATAACACACTTGAATACAAAACACTCAAATGATAAAAACCAATATCATTAACTATATTATTTATAAATTCAAAGTAAATGTGACTTCAATGCTTTTCTCCGGGATGTCATATAAATTAGGCCACACATGGCAAAACGACGTAGAGTTTATGTATGACACGATATTTATAGATCTCGGTTACAAACGTCCTAGCCCACGATCCGGAATGTGTTTCCAATTAGTTACCTAACGGAAACCTGATTAGTTTTCAATATAAATTACAGACTGAATAACTGAATAAGGTAACTAAATGCATGATTAAAAATAAAAAGAGAAAAGACGATTTGCCTTAGATAGTTATAAATTCTATGTAGCATGTCATTAATTGTTTATTAGCATCGGTATTAAATAATTATAGCGTTCTTTGATGATCACGAATCAAAAAGAATATTTCTGAATACCCTTCGAGCATAGTTAGCACTCGGATGATTGACCGAATATATTTCATTAGTAATTTACTCATTCAAACAGCAGGATCAGCAATTAAATTGGGTGACGCAAGTTTTGTTTCAGAATCTTTTAGAACTCACAATTTCCTGACCATTAACTACAACAGATGATTGTGATCAACGGTCACGGGATATTTTGACCTTTACTACTCCTTTCTATCAAGTGACACGTCAGCCATGTTACTTTTCATGGTAGTAATACGGTATTTTAAACAACTGAAAGAAAATCGGAATACAAATCAAACCCTTACCTTTATACATCTTACCTACTGTAACGTATTAGATTGGTTCTCAAATAAACCTCAAATTGGTTTACATAGAAATATAATAATATTCGTGCTCATTGCCCAATATATTCGTTTATTAATACGGGTACATATACATTTTCAAAGGATTTCGATTGGTCCCTTCAAACGAAAATAGAGTCTATACGGTTTTGGCAAATAGCTAATTAAGACCGACAGTCCTTACTTCAATCAGGGTTTTGTAAACCACATTCTGAAGCTTGATTGACTTGTACAGACATTGCATTAATCGAAGTACGAAGTATAATTACATTGATTACTTTATAGATGTTCTTTGTTCGCTTCAGACTTTTTATCAAAATATGTGTGTTAATAATTAGTTATGTAATAGTTAAATAATTTTATGTGAATTCTTTAACAAGCAGCGTACACATCTGTGCAAAGGTTTTCAGCTATACCCATAATACTTAAACATTGTCCGAAAAAAGTAGTATTGATCACTATGTTATTTCCCTACTTTGCCGTAACTTTTTTTATTGAACTTGTTGCTCTAATCTTTGAATTAATCGCTTTTTTCATGCTTCAATTGACAGAAATATTAGATATATATATTTCATACAAATGCATAGTTAGTAGACTTGCTAATTTTTAAAAAAGTTTTGAAGGGAATCATAACGTTTCCACCTTCACGTATCCAATAAAAAGTAAAATGAGAATATTTTACCATAAAATAATTTAGCGTTTTTGCACCCATACCAAAAATCTTTACGTGAGTAAGGTCTTTTTAACTGTCAGTAAACAATTAAAAACAGAAAATTGTTTTTTGCAAATAACTAAGCTAATAACATACAATTGCAATTTACCGGTCATTACTTCCGGACATTCGAATTATCCCTTATCTACTGATCCAAAATCCGTCCAGTTTTAATGAGCAGCCACCGACCGGGTTGCCCTCCATTTTTCAGGATTAATTAAATAGTGCGGGTTCGTATACGAGCTTAATTTGTTCACGTCTGAAGAGGACTGTATGGATTAATGGGTTAGCTCTACGCAAATAACATGGTATTCGGGTTTCCGTTCCCGAATACCTGCTCGCACTTGTTTACGAGGTAAACAATGCTTGTTTATTATAAAGGCGACCTTTTTAAATTCTGAATTATCTAGTTGTAAGGTTCATATTTTTTCTTATTTATTATTATTATTATGAACTACTAGAAATTATCAGCCCACTTCAATGACTGCGTCACCTACCCTCACTGACATACAGGGTGGTACGACGTTAGGCCTTTGCCTGTGAAACCTGGCGCCTCGGTATTGTTAGGCTCTATGCGAAGACCCAAGGCGCGTATCTTGGCGACAATGCGTGCCACTCCCAGTTCGGCTAACCTTGCCGTTCTTTACGACAAATAATGGGTAATTTTCGAAGCGATTTTAACCAATACAGTATTAATCCTTATCCAATTAAATACCTTAAATACATTGTTGATTTAATAAAGATCTATATGGCCCTAATTACAGCATATGATTTAAATGAATATTTTCTAAGATATTACAGATTTAAAAATTGCGAGACGTAGCATTTGCGGCGGTACCGGCATAAGGTATGGCGGCAGTACCGGTAAAAGAATAAAATAGGGATTATTAAATGTATAAAATTTCGGTTAATGTATGTCACGTTACATTTCTTTTAAACGTGGGCTCAGCTAGTTAATAATAAACCTGGTTCAATTTCTTCAATTACTTTCGCAAACTTCAATATAAGACTAAAGTGTCTTAACTTTTCGAAAAAATAGATTAAACTATTATCAGCGACCTATCTCGCATGATTGCGATAGGTTGCTTGCATTGATGTGCATAGTCACACATATCACTGATGTGCATAGTCAATCGACTTTAAACTTTAACTGACTGTTAATAAATGTTACATCAATTCATTCGTAAGAGAAATAACTATAGAACGAAATTAAACGGTAACCGTTTCAGTTCAAACGTGCACTTGACTCATCTGGGATATATTTGGAGCCCTTTGAGCAATCTTCACTTCATTCGCTCGTCTAAAGAGCGCTAAATATCTCTTTATTTCGTGTGCAATTTGAAAATATGGCTTGTATTTGTTATGATATATGTTCTATAAAAAACTTAATGGCACTTCGTGACCAGTAAAATTACATTAGTGTGTATGTAATTTTTTTGTTATTTTTAGAGTACATTTCTCCGCAAATTTTCTTTCGAAATTTTAATGCAAGCCTCTTAATGTGTGCGGTGTTTAGTCTACAGTTGAACTTTGATTAAACATTCAGTTAATACCAAAGTGTAATTCTTAAGAGCAAACTTTAATTCTCGTAGGTGTTAGGTATCCGTCGCAGTGGTCGAAATTCTTGAGTAATTAAACCCAATAAAAGTAGGTTTCATATTCACCGAAGTAAAGCATAATTATAAAGTTTTCAATTTAAATAGATTATATTTTGTTTTTGATAAGATATATTCGAAAACAGTTTTTATCTATTACAAAACTTGTATATGTATTTTTCACCTGTCCATTAATTACGAGTTACTTAAAACACCCATTATAAAGAAAATTAGATTTAAGTGATTAAGCTACATTAATAGTAATAATGTTTTTTTATTTATATTTATATCTGACATATTTAATATTATTTAGAAAATGATTTGAAGCAGAAATCAATATATCCCTTAATTTATTTTATTTTACTATGCTAAGAT
>MOOZ01000093.1:438269-448278 GCA_002930495.1 Cecropterus lyciades | reverse complement strand
GTAATAAAATAACAACCACAAGAAATAAAACACTGAAACGACATAAGAATTCAATGCTTCCAAAGACTTAAAACGGATCAAAATAAATTGTAAACGCCAATTAATTACCATGTCTTTGATATGTTTAGTTTGTTAGTCATCGAGGAATTTATTTAAACGGTACTAATAACAGCAATCCTTCAGGGCTTTAAATCACAAACTTATTTTAGTAAACACGGAATGAATCAAAAAAAGAACTCATTGAGAGCTATAAATTATCCCGTCTAGTGAATTCCCAGCGTTCCGGTGCGGGAATTGCATTAGAATAAAAAATAAATAATACGAGATCTAACTTTATAAATAACTAGATTTGTGGAGCAACGGGGGCGCTGTTGTGTTTATAGCGGAAAAATATAGAAACTAGCTCCTTTATAACTTTCGACTTAAAAACTGTCTACGTTTGTGTCGTGTCGTGACGTCGCGTCGTTCTGATACATACATAGATAACGATGGGATTATTTCCTACTACTCAATGCAAAAAATTGCAAGGGTAAGCAATATATAAATATTAAATTAAAAAAAAAAAACATGTAGACAAGTATCATACAATAACAATTATGCGTCATTCGTATTCTGTAAGTTTTAATAAGTAATAAATAATCATAACTTGATCGTCAATATATTAGGAGTAGCAAAAAAGTATTTAGTGGACCTGATGGTAAGTGGACACTGTAGATGTCCCATGGACGTCTGTAATTAACCCTAGATAATAGATTAGAATCCTTCTTGAGGTCGGCTACAAAGGCTATCCTCTGAGGCATCTCCGGACTCGATTCCACCTTTTTTTAAATTTTTGAGTAATTTTAATGACTAGTTAAAGGAAATACAACATAAAGAAAACAAAGCTTATTGTGACTCACCGTTACCAAACAATTAAAATTCATTCTTCTTATTTTAATTAAATGTATCATGATATGTTACTTTTACGAATTAAAAAATATATATCTTCACGACCAAGACGTTTGTCCGATCCGACGCAACACATCGTTACGTCTGGTGATATAAATGGACCTATCCGCGTATTCATAACAGTGCTGAAATAATCACAGAGTTGGCGCGGCCAGTCCTAAGGAGCGCACGCGCACGTTTCCATTAGGAAAGGATTGAAAATTCGATAAATGTCGTAGTGTGCAGGTTTTGCACTCAAATATAAATTTAGGGGAAAATTGGGAATTTAAATGAATTTAAATTTAAATTTAACGAAAATTGTCACCACGTTTGAAATTTTCATAGTGAAGAAGAAAGTACGGATTAGTGTTTTCATTATGGAGCTTTAGATGCATACAATTAATATCAGTACATTATATGTGTATATTTTTGTGATAGTGATATAAGCAGTAATTGTGCCAGAAAGTTTCAAGTGGGTGTGTGAATGTTTGCGACGATCTTTAAATAAGTGTTTATGACACCATGGTCGCCATGATCGGGGTGGCGGAACGAGCCACGAATGACTACTTCAAATCTTTTCTACCTGTAAGTGATATAAATATTTTGAAGGTCGCCAAACGCAAATAGCTACTGACACAGACATTTAGTTTACATCTTTAGGGGTGCCAAAATCGGTAATTTCGGTAATCTTTGTCCATCTGAAAGAAATCATCATGGATGAAGATCTGCACTTCGTATTTTTAGAAACTGCTATTAATATACCTCTAAAACTGTGCACTTGTTTGTGTGTAAAAACGATTTTAATTTTACAGTTCAAATATAAATAGGCGAAAAGTTTAAAAACGGATTGTTATATTTTTACATGCAAATAAAATTGTTTATAAAATGGTATCGCAGATTCCATACATCCGTCAGCCTTTTTAAGTCCACTGTTGGACATAAAAGTCTTCCAGTTGGCACTACTCCAACCCATCCTGCACCGTCTGAAGCTGTTCTTCAGGTCACCAGTCACTGCTAATCAATTTCAAAAATATATGTACAATGTAAAAATGGTTATAATAGGTATCACATCTCTTTAGTTTAATAAGTTACTACCTAATAGAATATAAGAGTATTTTTAAAACAACTTTGTCATAATATATTACCCTGATAAAACCTAATTAATTTTTATATTACAGCGTCTTTGAACTTACGAACTCTTATCTCGCGATGTATGTATTCACTTGACTACTTCCTAAAATTTTAACTCTAAACAAATAAAGATGATAAAAAAACTAAATTACAAGAGTTTGAAGCTTTGCCAAGAAGCTGTCCTTGCTTCCTCCATATACGAGACAGCAAGGCGAGATTGTTTGTCTTATTTTTAATACTTCTCAACAGACAGCTAAACACCTACTAATTTTTATTTACAATAATATCCACTGAAATATTTATATTGCATAAACGTACCTTTGTTATCATGAGGTATACATTATTTGACTGAATTTTTTAGCAAATATAGGAGTGTTTATATGGCATTAAATACAATATGAACAAATTTTGTAAGCAAGATTATTTATATTAAATGCCACATAAAAAAAATGTATTTGAATATGACATGTATTTACGTTATAATTTGTAAATTTCAGACTGTCAACTCGCCGCCAGTGCCCCATCGTGACCTCACGGGATCTTCAGCATCCTACCGGCCATACAACGAAGAGTACGCTTCCGTCCAACGTCATGTCGAGAGGCCACTACAACCGGAACTCGACGGTGAACGCACCAAGAAAGACAAGAAGTGGTCCATCGGCAAACTTTTTAGAAGAAAAAAGAAAGAAGAAGAAAGCGGTTCATCATCTCAGAGCGAAGACGGAACCAGCTCCAAGTCTCCATCCAAAAGAAAAACAAAGAAGAAGAAGAAACCTCCTGCTGTCAACAACTTCGATCACATCGTGATTAGGGATACAAGGCGAGCCCAAAGTTTAGCTAAACCAAATCAGCGAGAAGTTAACGATGATGGCGTATTGTCGGATCCGTCGGCTGGTTTTATAATTAATTATAAAGCTCAAGAAAAATTCGGGGCGTCTAAGGAATCACTTAGTCTAAAAGATGATACGTCCAACCGGCGGATTGGTTTAGAGACGCCATCTAGGAAGTCAAGGAAGGGTCGATTGAAAGCACGAGTGGAAGCCCTAAGGAACAGCATGAGAGGTGAATCGAGTAGTGACGAGGAGTCATTGAAATCGTCAAATTCCTCGTCAATCGTTCGTTTTCGTAGCGATGAATCTCTCATGCGATCACGCGACAGCTCTTTAAATAAAAGGTCAAGGAGTGCGAGAAACGAAAGATATATTAAAAGACTATCTCGAGATGAAGAAAACCAACTTAATAAGGAAGCTGAACTATTACAACAAGGCTATACGAAGGCCGAAGTTGAAATGTTAACGAGAACGCCTACAAGTCAAAGTAGTGGATATGGAACATGTAAACGAGAACAATCAAATAAACCTAAAACTGATCAGTTGAATGTAAATGATTTAACTCAGCGGCCTATAAAATCAGAATCTATATCATCATTTCCTTCAACTCAAAGTTATCCATCATCCATTAACTTTAGTGCTAAAGTTAACAGTGAACACATTAACTATTCCATTCAATATCCGAATAATAACATTAACAGAGAATCGCTTTATGCTAACAGTAACAGGGAAAGGAGTATATCTAATCAATACGAAAGTCCAGACAAAATAATGTGCGTAAAATTTCCTTTGGGTAATGTTACACATGTTAAAAAAGAAGAAAAGGCGCCACCAGTTCCACCTCCTCGAGATATGCACCGAAAAGTTGCAACACCATTATCGATGTATTATGAAAATAATCCATTGGTCGCAGATCGTATATCTAATAACCAAAATGTGACACATGGTGTACCTAATAATGACTTTGAAAGAATAATGAGACGAAGCCAAGAAAGGACAACAAGCTACGGAGTGAATGGCTTAAGACGACCAATATCAAATTCGGAAGATCACATTGCTATGCAAAACAATGAATACCTACAAAATTATAGATACAAAAGTGAACAGCCACGTAGACCTGCATCAGTTTCAGCCGAACCTAATCACTATGGAATGTTCATGAATACACCACCGTGGCGGAAAAAAATTGAACAAGCAAGTTTGATAAAACCAGAACCAGTTCAAATGAAGCAAGATTATTTATATTACGCTGATCAGAGTCCTAGGTCTCGGAGGCCAATTAGCATTAAAACTAGTCAAAATGGTTTTGAAAACCAGTATTTAAGTGATTCTCAGGCGTCTTCTAACATGATGGACAATATATATAAACGACCAAGAAATGCATCAGAATTTTGGAGAAAAATGGACGATGCCGAAAGACATAGACGGCAACAAAGCATGTTTGCAAATTCTAGAAGTAACAGTGACTGCGCCAGTAGTACACAGTTACAGAAAAGTTATCCCGACCACTTGAAGTTGTCTAGGGATACAACTCAAGATAAAATTGAAAATCCCGATAGTAAGAATAGACAAAGTAAGTCTATTGATACTATAGATGGTGCTCAAGTTTGGAAGGCAACGACGGAATATAAAAGATCAGTTACGGTAGACCCTCCAAAAGTAGTTACATCTCCTACTTCTAAAACGCACGTACGCCATAAATCTGATACTTTTGTCTCTACCACTCATCAAATACCTTCTGACGACGAAAAGAACTCAGAACGTCGAAAGTCTACTAATCTCGACGATGCTCTAAATGAATTAGAGGCTATTTATAATAGCTTAGGTTTGGGAGATGAAGATTTGTTAGATAGAGCTGAACGACGAGAATTAATGACACCGAAATTTAACGACCAATTTAATGACTGGAATGGAAACGACGACGATTTACAACTGCGAAGTCAGCCCACAACACCTTTAAGACGTTTGTCAAGAAGATCTACTTTGCCAGATAAACTGCAGGATGATATGGCATTCCGCAGAATGAACTCCTTTTCAAAGGAAAAACCAAATTACAAAGACACCCAGGCTCAAATAAGTTACATGTTAGCTTCACCAGTGTATGTACCATATGCATCAGATGACGACAAACATTCGGAGCGCAATGAACCAGATATAGTCCATGACGATGTCGTATATCGAAATATTAAACAAACTAATAATCGTTTAAAAACCATGGACCCACAACCTCCGTTTGGTATTCCAGTGGGACCTGTTTCACCAGCACCTCAAAGTGATTATTTACATGCAAAACCTGAAAATAAAGGAAGATCTAGATTCGTTCCAAAAAGATCCCCCGATATTGTCTCTGATGACCTTGCATACAGAAGTCTACGAAAAGACAATAGACATTCATCCGTATTTAATGGTGAAGATTTTAATGGATATACTAATAACAATCAGAATTACACAGAATTTCCTTTTAGTAAAGAGTCATCTGCCAATATTAAGAAAAAACGTGCTGTAAGATCTTTATCAGCCAATATATTTTCAATGATTCAGAAAGAAATAGACGACGCTCTGAATATGAGTAAAGCATCGAACCTTCAAAAAACTCATAGTAACAGTGATGTTATGAGGCGACTTCGAGATACGTTCGAAAATAACGACAACGAACAAGACCACTATCCTCGTAATAAGGTAAAGCAACGCCACAATACTGTCAACATCTTTGTCAATAACACTCACGCACCACCTCATCATTTTGCAAAAGACGACTCATTCATTCATAATGATGATAAGTGTTTTTCTAAGCCACCTTGTGATAAGTCTAAAAGTTCATCGCCATCAAACAGATCACCTCTTTCTAAAAGGGCTTCAAAGGACGAATTTCAACATGTTCTTAGTATGCTAGCTCAAGAAGCAATGGACACAAGCAACAAATTAGGTGTAGCTTTAGCTGAATTAGACAAAAACAGAAATAAAAATGATTTTTCAGACGTTCAAAGTCGAATATCCGATAGCAGGTTAAACTTTTTAAATGGTTTGACAAATAAAGCTTATGATAACCCAGTGTTTGATGTAAAACAGGATAAAATTAATGCTGAAATCGTAAAAAATCCCAAGAAAATGAATATTGGAATTGATAATGTTGATCAATCAAGCAAAGGCAAGAAAACTGAAGATAGTTTATTAGTAATATCGGATCAATTGCATAAAGTTGAAGATCAACTTAAGTATAGTTATGAGAAGGAACTAAAATTTGAAGATGAAAATCATAAATTATCCAATTATATGGAAAAGAATGAGGATAAACTAAAAGCTCAGGAGAGCACAGTTGCATCTTCAGATGACAAAGAAAAATCTGATATTATACCGGTAACTGTACAAGATGACGCTATAAAAGTTGAAAGCATACACAAAGAAAACAAAGTCGATGCGATAGTACCTTCAGTAAAATCACTTAATCCCTTTTTAAATACAGATGATAAAGTAAAAGATATAGATGGAATAAAAGCTTTCAAAGAATTGAAAGATGGTATTTCCGATTTAATTGCCGGTATTTCTGAGGTAAACGAAAAATTATTTATTTCAAAACCATCAAAAACTGAGAATGTTTCGAACAACAATCACATATCGAGTATCTCTGAAGCTGGAGAGAAATTAAATGAAGCGACTCAAACGGCATCCAAGCAAATGATTCCCCATAGAGCTTCGGTTAATCTCTCTATTTACGAAGATGATTTGGAAGTGAAGGAAAAGGATCCTAATGATTCAACTGAATACAATTCATCAGAAGAACTAGCTACAATATTTAAATTGAACAGTGAAGCAAAATCTTTAGCTGAAATCGATAAAGACAATACAGAAGAATGTAAAAGCGAAACTCATAATGACTTGAGCTCACCAAAGCTCGTTAAAACCATGAATCAGCAACTGAGAAGGCTCTCAATCGATGATGGTATTCCTAGTCAAAGCAATTCACTGCCAACCAATGTTACTCCGTGGCAAAATAAAAGGCCATGCAATAATTCACAAAATGATAGCACAGGTACGTGGTCCCTTATCATGCATGGTGTTTGGATTTCACTTTAATCATCTGCATCCCATTCATTGTATGTTTTCATTTTTATGTCGTTTTGTCCAGATCAAAGATTTATATCAATAGATACTCTACAGTAATGTAACAACGAAGAACCTTTGTCAAAAACGAGAACAAGATTGTTTATTAAATGTTAAATTCGTCTTTTTATTTTTATTCTTAGCGAACTGCAAATATTTATACATATCACTGTTTATAAATATTACTAGTCTTAGTCATACATGTTTTATGTCTAAATGAATACACATGAAGACTGGGATCATTAAAGCAACATTAAACTGTATAATAAGCAATATTTAAACGCACACGTATTTATTAGAAATGCAACGCTGAAAATTTTAAGCTCGAGGGCATATCTATTGATTTAATTCTGTGGTCAGTTATGTTGTAGTAATATGAATGCAAGACTAACGTTTTCGTATTTGTTGTTTGATTGTTTTGGCAGGCAATAGTTCGAAGAACAAGCGCGATTGGCACGACTCAGGCACTTTGATGTTAGCTTGCTCGTACACTGTGATGCTCTCTCAGCACTTGGCAGATTCGGACTGGCTGACGCTACTCGGCTTACTACTAGCTCTGATCACTATCATCGCTATGCTCTTACTATAATTAGGACTGGAATTATTACAGAGTAAATCGGACGAACATCCTATAAGCAAAAAAGGCTTTAAAATGTATTTTGGTTTCACTTAAAATCACTTTAAATAAATTTGATTTCAATAAATTAATTCATAGTATACGTACTTTATGTTATATTAAATTCTTTTCTTGAAATGTATTTTTCGTAGATTCTGGAAAATACTCCAGTTACTTCCCTGTGTATGTCCAGTCCTGACTATAATAACTATTAATTATATTACTAAATTCAATAGATTATATTCAGGTCATAAATTGACATTTCACTTTATGTTTGTATTTCTTATAATGCATTTAATTTTTTTTTTTATATAGTATAAGATTTATAAACAACGTTATATTTTATTTATATAAACGGCTTAGTAATTTATAAAAATCATTATTTACATACAACTATTTTATGCATCCTTGTAAAAATCCTACATGCTTAAGTTTTGTTTCGTAGCTAGAGCCTAAAGTGTATAAACAGTAGAATATTGTATTTGATGTGAATGTTTTTACCTGTGATGTATTTAATTTTTAAATGTGTTTGTAAATTTTATCCCATGTAAATTTAGATTTATGTAGTTGGTGCCAAATCCGTCGATCAAAAACTTATATTTGAGTTGCGATTATATTTTTAAATTAAGTAAGTATTATTTAAAAGCAAGCAATTTAATTTTGAAATTTAATTTGTTTTGTTAAATATCTTTCCTTAATGTAATTTTAAATCCCTAAATTGTATTATCGTTAAAAAACATAGGTACATAGTTATACCTTATAGTTGAAACATGAATATATGTATCTGCCAGATTGTAACAGGTAGGTACTAATTAGATTTTAATTTGTCAATAATGTATCGCATGTATATTATTTTTGTCTGCATGTTTTGCTTAACATGATTTTATTATTTATTTATTTTGTTTTTAAAACTTTTTTACGTCTTTCATACATATATAATTATATTGTATTCGTCTAGATAAAGCGTCGCGCTTTAAGAATTCAGCATAATTTATACACAAGTAAATTTAGAGGTAATTTTATGTGTTATCTGTTTTTTTTTAACAATAACACTTGCTAAATATACTCATATACCTATTTCATTCGGGTGTATGGTAGGTACTGATCTCTCGCACACATAAAGATAAGCTGTTTTTGTGATAAGAATGGTCCTCAACGCGATATCAAGACGCAGAACAATGATAAAATATTATCATTTAAAATAAAATAAGAAATAATAAAAGACTCATCTTTGCTACAACTTTACATTTTACTATGTTTTGAAAAGAATAATCAAGTAATACCTACTTACTTATTATTAATTAATCAAACAGAACTTAATAATTAAAACTATAATTATACATAAGTACCTACTTCATTATAGTTACTCAACTTGTCGTTGTAAATATGTACCTACTCACTTTAATTCAAAATCCCGTTTTCATAATTTTAAAATAACCGTTTGAGTATTCATGTCGGCCTCAAGGTAAACAGAATCAAAAAAGCAAATCTTTATCATTAGGCTGGCATATATTATTTGATAATTCTTAGACATGATTCCTATCTCATTTGGGATAGATAGCTCAACCCAATATGGATTACTGCCATATACGAACTAAACAACAAACTTAATTTATAGTTTTTTTTATTAATATTGCCTATTATTGTTTTTATTTAATATATTCGTCTAATTTCTGATTCTAGGTGAAAACTGAAAGCCACAGTGTTCGACATGGCCAATGACCAGTATACTCCGAAATTATTTCTATGATATTAATACGTAATTTTAGCTACATAACTATACGTTAATATTCTACTGTTGTATGTGAAATTACATGCTACTTTCTATGTTTATGTAGAGGCTTCCAGTTACACTTAAAAAAGAGCGTAATTTATATAACAGAAGTTATAATTTAAATAAAGTGTTTCAGTTATTATGTTGTTTTATTTAACACAAAAAGACTATTATACTCCCCAGCGTAACATAAATACATAATAGAATTAATTTTACACACACGTTTCATTTTTCCTAGTAATGCAGTGCCAACCGCCATCTAGAAGCATACTGAGGTATTAGATTATTCTTTACACGATGTCACAACAGATGGCACTGTTAGTAAAGTTTCGGTTGTATAATTACTGTAATGGCAACATGAGAGCGTTTGATGCTGAGAGATTCCAAAGTATTTACAAAGTTGGTGTCATAAATTAAACTACTCAAACCTTCGAAACATGGTTTTGGATCATTTTTATGGCTATTCAGTACCATTACACGCATTTCTTTATAAATTTTTATGCTAAACCCTTAACTTGCCAATTATTCGGTTGACTTCAGTCAATCGACATAATAATTAAATAAAAAAAGTAATTTATAATCTTGTGTTGAAATACATGGTTATAAATAACTTCTTTTATTTAATGATTA